>JAMKCH010029099.1:0-34997 GCA_023653785.1 Ophioderma brevispina
CAAACTAAAATATAATGGATATTCTTAAAACACTCGATACCCCACGACACTCCTAGCCGTGTGATATGAGATGATATCAAACGGTATCAGCGCGATCGTTGGTAATACAATACGCGACTGATGCTTAGACCAATACGAAGGCTCATAGCTACCAAGTAACAAAAACAGATGATTGATTTAAAAAGCTGGGGTAGTTCATGATCAATACCATAATTTAGTAATGTATTAATAATAGCTTATTTGAATAAAGAATGAGAATAAAGGTATTGTTTAGCCTCTGCCAAGCATCATACGGGCGACGATTATTTATGCGCAAAACACACTCATATGTGCCTACGTTGATTTACTTAAAAAATGCTCTTGCATGTGTTGATAATATGACACAATCGTACACAGGCAGAGGATTAAAAACAAACCTTTATTCTCTAAATCTATAGTCGAATCATTAACTTATTTTCCAGGACAATAGCATATTATTTTTGGATGACAAGGCTACAACTTCATCCTAACTGCTTTGGTAAATCACTAAGTGGTGAAGTGAATTGTCTCACCCAAGGCAAGAATGAAATGAGAGCATTGAGATGGAGACTAACTTGCTCTCTATATCTAATGTGCGTGAGATGAAAGTAATGATGATTAACAGCCACTCAACCCAATAATGCAATGCTGATCAAACATTCATGTACGCATTGCAAACATGAATAGCGCCCTTACTTGATGCACTGTCACTTCTCCTCAGCCGCGATCCGGTGAATCCCAATCCGACATTTCTGATCCGTTGAGGCTCTGTAGACGTGCCTGCCCCTGCGGATGGCATAATCCTGTTTGGGATGATCTCAAGTTCCTGGATAGGATGGATAATCCTTGATGGAACGGAGTTACAGTCCTTGCAGACCACGCTTGTTTACATTATGCTGAATGACGTCTTCTGCTTATACGAAGCAGTTTGGATTTCAGGGTTTGCTGATCTTGAAGACCATGCTGGTTTCCGTTAGTGTATCACGGCTTATTCTGTCTATACGAGGCAGTTTGGATTTCAGGGGTTATTTAGGGGTATTGTTTGATGCTATTTCAGAGAGCAAAGTATATTTGTGACATAGAAAGAGTGGATCTCATTTGGTGGTGGGTTAGGAGGGACTCTAATTTTGTCAGTCTCTGTTGGACGTTGTTTTTGTTTAATTGTGCAGAGTTTGTGGCCAGATCTATGGGCAGTAGGTTGTGCGCAGAGGTGATAGGAGGGGTCTGTGGTTGTGGAAGAGTTCCCTGATGGCATTCTGTTGCCCACGGGTAACGTCCCCCACCTGGAATCAGATTTCGTGCGAAGAATCTTCTGAAACAGCTCGGAAGCCGATCCAAACTTTTTGGATGAGCGGAGGAAACAGTTTTCCAAAAGCACGCTCCTGGATTGCTTAGTGTTTGTTGGATTTGAAACACTCGAATTTGGACTTGGGTCTCTTGAAATTGGAATCGAAAACCCAAAGCCATATTGGTTATGAGCCATTGTACTCAAGCTGGTATTTGTGAGTTCTGGTTCGAGTCCACAATTGGACTAGGCCCTGATGCCAACTGTGGGCTGCGGCACCTACCACTTTTGGGACGGGGGCATCTATATATGGAATAGGTTCATATGAATTTCGACGATTTGTGGTCGTCCATGGAAACCAAAGTGTCTCGGCTGGTAGCCAGCTGTTGATGATTGTAATGAAAACCCACGATGATAGATGTGGGACTCTGATGACGAGGAATTTGCCTGTATCAGCATAACCTCATGTGCTGAATTGGGACGATGCCTTTTGCTGGGTTCCACCGCAGTGTCGATAGTACTCGATAACTCCAGTCTGTTGAACATTTCGACGTCTGCCTCCTTCATACAAGGTACGTAACTCATGGACACTAGTGGTTGACAGTGTGGGCTTCTTCTCGCTGAAGTCCGACTTTCGTCGGTTTTTCCAAAAGACAAACTTGAGAGGACCCATTAGCGTTGGAGCCAGAGGATAGCCTTGGGATATTTCCAACAGCACCGTGATTGTGCGGAATCTGTGGAGTTGTCTGTATAAGCATGGCACATGATCGACGACACAATGGTCGATATCTTCCCTTGATGCCCTCAGCGTCTCAAAGTAGGAGTGTTCTGATTAGTTAGTGATCCATCGAGTACACCATGTGGGGGGCTACCGGTGGGTTAACATTACCCTCTGGGGGGTGGGCTTACCATCATCGTAACCTTCCCAATGGTCAGGTTGGAATCAGGTTTTGACCGATTCGAAAAGTCGCCATGCCCGGAAGGTTGTCGACCGCATGAGGTAGCAACACCCTCCTCTTCATTAGCCAGGGGGCGTTTAGGACCCCTGTCTCTATGCTTCAGAAGAAGTTATGTTTGATGAGGGTAAAGAAATGCATAAAATTAACTCTAGCTGTGTTATTTTAAACAATGGTAGGGAATTGCTCTCGATTCCAGAAAAAAGAAAACTGTGGCATGAACTTTGAAATAAAAAAAGTACTAAAGGGTGGATTGGGAATAGTACTGGGGCTCCTATCAGGGTTCACATTAGTGTGCGTTTTGCGTCTATGACCCACTTTTCCAAAGGTGGAAGCCACTTTGGTCTAGATTTAGAGTAGTAAAAGTTTGCGTCTTTTAGTGGACGCAAACATCATTGCACTAAAAACCTATACAAAAACACAGAGTTTGCTCTGGCAAAAACATCGTCACAATATTGTATCATTTTCACTCAAACAAAATAATTATTCTGTTCATATAAATACATGTAGGAAACCGGTGAAAATAAAATTGGTTTTAAAATAAATGACTGTATTTACATCTTTTTATTTCGTTCACTAAACCTCCTCACTGTCCCAAAGGGTATTCAAGAAGCAAGAACTCCAAGTTCATTTGGAGTTAAGGCGCTCATCAGGGTAATTAACTTTACAATATGCCAGTCTAAGTTTGGAAATTGGATCGTGTATGGATTGTTTGTGCAGTCATTAAAGGTGCCAACAACGAGATTTCAAGGCATCCATTTTTGTGAATGCTGATATTGTAGTGATTTCATATAGATAGAAACTGTAGACTCCCTACAGGTTTATTGGTTAAACAGAAATACTCTTAAATGAAACCACACTGACTTTGTATATGCTTATTATTTCAATAGAGAAAAAACATAGGCTGCATTTCATATTTGCTCCGTACGAAATTAGTTTCACAATTATAGTACCAAAGAAAACACGTTTTGATAGAAAAGAATGAAAGCTTTACACCAGTGCCAAAATCAGCACATTTTCACATTTTTTAGGGGATCCCTGTTATTTGAAATCTCTCGTTGCACTCTTAAGTATTACACAACAGTGTTGCTCAAACATTGACACGGATATAATTCTAAGTTGACGCACTTTTTCAAACCTTAGGAAAACAATTGCGTCCAAGTAGGACGGCCAAACTTTTTTCAAAACCTCGTGTGAACCCTGATCCTAATACATTATGAGTCACACTGGGTTCACAACTTATGAAATGAGATGATGAACCCTACCAGAGTCTGCAGAGTGCAACGAATCTAACCACTTAAAAAATACACAAAAGGATTAGGATCCAAGTTCAATTCCAAATTGATCTATATTAGTAGTTTTTTATTCCACAAAAGAGTAGTTCTAATTTTTCGGGATAGGGATGTGTAGGAAATCCCAAACACACAAACAAGAAACATTAACTTCAAAGACAAAAGAGTTCCAGGGGGCCAGGGACTACAGACTAAAACATTTTCCCAATATACACCAATCATTTCTGTTATATTTTATTTTATTATCTTTATTAGATCTTCTTTTGCCTGGGGAAACCCCATTCAGTGTATTCACTGTTTTTCAGGGGGGGCCCATAGGGGGTCAACACTAATATATCAAAAATTGGCCAGGGTGACAAAAATAAGATTCTTAAAGGGACCCAATTTCAAGGCCAATTGTCAACTGATTGGTTAAAAGGGCATCAAGGCAATTACCGTTAATAAATAGGGCCAATAATGACAAAAATTAGGGCAGCAAGGCAAACTGGTAAGGGGCACCGAAGGCACTTGCCTTCGGTTTGCCTTCGGTTATTTGTCGCCCTGAAAATTGAATACACTTACCAATAAAGCATAAAATACAGAAATAACTATAAATATTTAAAAAGCAATAAAAAGCAATAATAAGAACATAATTTTACATAGCATTTCTTTAGGTTACTTCTCTGTATTTCCTCATTTCGACAGTGCACACCAAGACTACACTATGATACAGACCAAGTGACAAACAACTTACTCCCTGCAAAAATGAACTTTTATGCCAAAGGGTACATTCATATTTTAGGCGTTCCAATTCATTTTGGCATGGCATTCTGCATATCACATGGGTTGACAATCTAGATATCACCTGGGTGCAGGGTTGGCTTTATGCCGGCAAAAACTGGTTTTTGGCCACGAAATGGTTAAACCGGTTTAAACCGGCATAAACTGGTTAACCGGCCAAACACTAGAAATATCTGAGTAATAAATTGAGGTGGGGGCGATGGAGGAAAAAATTACTTCGGGGGCGGAAAGGAGGAAAAGACGGGAAAGGAAAAAGGCCGTGTGGGGTCGTCATGCAAAAAACCATTTACTGTTACACGCATATAAATTAAGTCCCTCTTAACTTAAAGATAATCACCATACCTTTCATGATTTTATTTCTTCAATTACAAGAAGACACAAACAAAGAGGATAACATTGTGAAAAAAAAATAAAACAGAAAAGTCTAGTGTAACAATTTTTCAAAACTTGCAATGATCTGCAGCCGAACTCAAAATACCAGCTGTGATTTACAATTAACACTTCAATCTCTTGGGAAGTACTTGCTCTTTCTTTTGTTCAATTGTATTCATTTATTTACTATTTAGTAATTTTATTTATGTATACAGATCAATGTTAGCTTACATGTTGATTTTTCAGTCCATTTCCATATGTTCACTAAGGTTATTATGTTTCATCTGGTGATACATATGCGAAGTCTATGATATTCAGTATACATAAGTATTTACTAGATCAACCTGTATGTATCATAATTATGTATTAAAAGCCAGAAGTATTGTTTACTGTACTTTCACCACTTTTGTTTCTGTATCTTGTTTATTCTGACTTCTTACGATTTATATCATTTGTGCAAACCAACAATTAAATTTTAATATTTCCAAAGCATTTTTTTTGACCAAAATGAGGTTTTTGCCAGTTTTTTTTGTTTTGTTTTTGCCAAATAGGTGGCATAAACTTGCGGTTTAAACCGGTTTAAACCGGTTTAACCCAGGTTTAAACCGCCTGGTTTACGGCCAACCCTGCAGGGTGAAATGTGGATATCACATGTTATCACATGGTAGGTCCGTATATGGAAAGAGGTGTGTATCTCTCTTTTCCTTTCGTCAAATCATACCTTCCTTTTGTCGTGTCATCTTGTACATGGGTTACATGTTGATATCACATGGTCACACATGGTGTGTATATGGGCCTTTTCACAATAAACCAACACCCTGATGTGTTCACTGTTAAACTTTCATTTTTGATTTTGTGAATGTTTTTCGTAGCACTTGCTTGTAATTTTTATAGGTACTAGGATTGTTCAGGAGAGCTAGTGCTGAAATGTCCGCTGTAGGATGATTTGTTTTCATTTTATGACCATTATATGCCAGAAATGACCAAAATTTGGTCTTGTCATAATCACATGCCAAAAGCCATTATTGATCATCACTTTTCAGGAAAACTGGATGAATAAACCAGTAAATGGCATGATACAAGAAAATGTCAAGAAATACACCAAAAACATAATATAGTAGATTCCAATTAATGTTATTAATTTAAAATAATAAAATAACTTTTTCATTTTTGGTGATAACGGTTGTAACATTATGCAAACTTTTTTCTGAACTTTCAGGTCACCGCCTTCATCATTGTTCATAATGTATAAAAAAAACTGTTTTAATGCTCTACATAGTCCTATTTAACGTGTTATATACTTATGCATTTAACGAATAAGGGTGTCAACTTGTCATTTAGCACCTGTTAGTTGTAACAGTTTTGAATGTATGTCAAATAGTTCCTCTTTACTAATTTTTATAAGTATAAGTTTACGGCACCAGACAATGCCTTACAATGGTTGTAGTAAGAAATTAGGTAAAAGTTCATATTTTGAAAGTGGTAACCCAAACTGTTCGTTTCAGCATTGAAAGCACATGTTTTTATAAAATATGTCAAGTTATCAACCATTATCACGTGGAATCTAAAATTGCATTCACAGGTATTAGGTGGTTCAGGTAGTTATCACCCAGTGATGTAAAGGTTGAAAGTACACCTCAATCTAGAACTTCAATATATTAAACAAGAATGTAAGTGGTACGTACTAACATTTGCGTGCAACTTTGAAATTGTAAATAACGTTAACATTGAAGTAGTCAAAATTCGACCGTTACTTTTTCCCATAGACTGCTGCAGCCAATGTTAAATTCACTTAGATTGTGAACATTTCCACAACGAACTCTCTCTCATTCCACGTAAATGGAATGCCGTGTTAACATTTTCAAAGCAAGAATCATAATTGCTTTTTCCAGGCTTAAACTGTTTGACATATGCGATCAATTGGGTGGGTTTACTGGTAAAAAGGGCCCATATGGCAACAGGGTGTATCTCATATTTATTTTATTAATATCACACTTCCTTTTGCCAAATGGGTTTGTGGAAAGTCAAAATTGACCAGCAGGAGAGTAATGAAAGTATTGGGGGGTTTTTTTATTCCGGCAAGTAATCCCAAAGATGGCAGAATTTTGATAAGTTTTTTTTTTCAAATTTGCTGAAGAATCATCAAAATAACAAATATAGACAGTTTATTTTGTGGGGTTCTTAATTTTCACATTTTTTTACTCAGCAGCAAAAATTTGAAGCCTGCAAAAATATTTTTTAACCTATTTGAAATTTTGAATTACTTTGACAAAATCGCACTCCATTTTGCCCAAAGTGGCTGATTTTACAAAATAATGTAGTCAAATCACGCTTGGGGCGGGAAACATTTTTTCCCATGTTGCAAAAAAAAAAATTATATCAATATCATACTAACCTTGAAAAAAGAAAAAATTAAACAAATTTGACATCACCATTTCCTACACCTATTTATACTCACTGAAGGCTTCGGTTACAAGAGGATAGAGGTTGTATGTCAGTAACGGCTCAGGCAGAGTGTCAAAGTAGTAAACACTGTCCGGAAGACTCACGCTCACGCCTGGGAGCTGGTAGTCTGGAATCGGGTTTGATGGGCCCTGGATAATAGAAAGCAGTCAAATTGTCAGAATGCAAGACAGTTGTAGAATCCAATAGCTGCTATTTGTCAAAATTCCATCACAGTTTCCACACACTTTTTGGGGGCCACGTCCCTTTGGTCATGGCTCTTGAAATGGTTCTTGAGGCATCATAGCCTGAAGAACCAGTTCCAGAGCCACAAATTGAAATTTATCCTAAATACATGGCAGCATACACACGATGGGTCCCATGTCAGCTATTGCACATATGACCTTTTTGCACCCACATGAAACATGAGAAAATCCACTATGCTTATACTGCCTTCTGTACGGAATGTTTTTGGACTTTTTTTGAAAGACTGATGCTCTACACTGTCATCATCAGCTGGATGCATATTAAAGGTCCATGGCCCGAGTCGCTAATAATAGCCTCTTCCCAGAAGCCTCATATTTTAACGAAGTGGTCGAAATTTTGGTACAGAAGAAGCTACTATTTTTCTCATTTACCCTGTGAATCTTAAGCTTAAATGATGTTTGGTTTGGAGCAAAAGTGGTACTCCCATTTTTGGTCGACCAATCTTAGTTTTACATAGTTACTCTATGGGCCACCCAAAATCCACATTTTGTAGCTGTCACATCAAAACGGATTGAAATATCGGCGCAAATTTCACAGATGGGTTTTTTTGGGTGAAGGCATTCTATCATGATGAAAACTTTATATCTTTAAATCGGACATCCCCCTTTAAAGGCACTATCATTGATTTACTAAATTACAAAAATTGAAAAAAATCATCAAAAATCAGATTTTGCATGTCTGTAACAATACAGGTACCCTAACAATACCCGGCAAATGATAGGCCATAACAAGCTAATAGTAAAAAAATTGGATATTTTTAGTCAGGCCTAATAGAATGGAGAGTCATATCTTTGAACAACGCCGTTTTTCCTCCTTTTCTGTTGCTTCCTTTCGTTTTAAAAAGTACTTATGATTATATATATCCTTCACTTTTAAGCAATCTCTGCAAATTTAAATTATTTTCTCATCTGGATGAATACGATGATAGTGTCTTAAGAGTCGACTACAGGTCTGCCCCTTCAAAACATGAGAATGGAGTCTGTTATTCCAAAAAAAACAATGAAAAAAGATTTTGGTGAGTGCTGAAGATATCGTTTATCGCTTAAGCTTAAAGAATAGTTAACATTTTTTCTTACTGTCAACAAAAAGCAGATCAGTAGGGAGAACTGGCATTGATGTTGCAAAAGATCGATATGGAACTTTCACCAAACTGAGATTGTGGAGAGGCCCCAACCATTAGCCACTCATGAGACTGTGAGGTCTACAAAGTTCTCAAAAAGGAACATCACAGGCTGGTCAAAACCTGGGATGAGGAGGAGGAATATAACTGGTAAAAGAAAGGAAGAAGGATTTACACTGTGATTTGGACTTACACGCACAAAGGAGTAGGGTGATTCGTGACTAAATGGATGGACCAATGTGTTGGGTCACATTGCTCTCTCTCACTATTGTCATCTAAGGCTAGTTCCTCATTCAAAACGGCAATTTAAAGTAGGACGATTTTTTTTTTTCCACTTAATAAGTGAAGGGCCAATAAAAATAAGCAATTTCACTTGCCAGATCACTCAAAAACTAAGCACACCTTGACTTTTTGGTAGTTTATGATAATACACACTAATTCAGGGTTGTAATTAAATTGGTTTTGCGGTCACCTCGAAATCCAAATGGCGGCCAAAATGGCTGCCGTTTTGGTAAACGACAGTATTTTGAGGGTATGTCCTACCTGAGCCTCGAATCACCTTGATATTTTGGGTATATTGAAGATAATTGAATTATCTATGATTCATATCCACTTTGTGGGTTTCGTTGTTAATCTTACACACCGTTTGGGGCCCAAAAAGGCATTTATTTTGGCCATTTTTTTCAAAAAAATGATGCGGACTGAATTACGTTCTCCCCCATATATCAAAATTGTTCTTCATAATTGGATCAAGACTTCTCAGGAATTTGCCCTCAGATATTGCCTTTTTGTGTGTAATAAGCACAGGATCATAGCCACTTAACTGAAGTTATAGTGTCTAGGAATGACTGGGGTCTTAATCACAAAAACCGCCATTTTAAATTATCACATTTTCTCTAAACACAAGAACAAATGTGTGTGTCATCCCATATTAAATGCTATATGACAATTTCTTATCACCTAACTATAATAAATGTTTGATTCAGTTGCTGCAACTGGCATTGCTGATGATTTTTTTTGCAGTACCCTCTAAATCCAAGATGGCGGCCAAATGGCCGCTACTTGACAAAACACAATGTTTTAAGGTATAACAGGTTGAAGAAAGCATCCAATAAGGCATGTGATTGGTGAATTTAAGCAAATACAATTTATCCACATTACCCTGCGTGATGTGGTTTAAGGTGGATATGCAGCAAAAATGTGAGTTTTTGACATTTTTTACCAAAAGAGATCAAGAAAGGAGCCATTTTTTTTCATCAATGATAATTCTTATTCCATGAGTTACTTATTACTTTGTATAGGACTTTTTGCCCTATGAAATAGGCCACATGTGAAACGGCCCAGCATTTACACAATTCTTTAAAAAGTTATAGTGCCCAAAGTAAAATGATGTTACAATCACAAAACACAGTTTTTAGCACATCTATATAAACATGTAAGGCTTAAACAATCAAGTACCTGTAATTACTGGACAATGTACTCAATGCTCATCTAAATTTAAGATTTTTTTACTGATATAGAGTACATTTAATAGCATCGAGAAAAGGGCACACCAGGATCCCAAAAATGACTACTGTTTGCACTGAAAAAAGTTTACTTTTTACATAGGCTCTTTTTAGAAATTAGTACTTAACAAACTGCTTGTTAGCATGCTCAACTGATTACAAGTTGCCTAATTTTCAAAGAGGCAATTTGCAAAATAAAGTGTGATACTATATTTTGAAGTTACTACAATATGGCCCAACTTGGACAACTCCCCTCACACCCCACCTCCCTCTCCACCCGACCTCCACCCTATATTTCTCCGCCTTCTTCCTATTTTACTCCCCTTCCCTATTACCCTTCTTACCCCCCTTTCCCTTTGTCTTTCTCTTTTATACATGATGAAAGCAGATTCATTTTGTCCTTTATCTCTGTTCTATATTGTTCTCCAAGGATATGCTGAAGAAAAACTTACTAAGTAATATTATATAGATATCATCTGGGTCTGACGCTAAAGTAGACTCAGGAGATTTCGAAATATTATTTTTTGTTTAATAATGAAAATGAGTCAACTAGAAACAATAAAGTTAAAACCTAAAAAGCGCAATTCCGAAATTGAGATGAATCGGATTTTTCGTTTTGATGCAGTAAGCATTATGTGTAGTATTACGTCGCATAGGATACTGTGTATAACAAAAATTCCGGCTCCGGAATTTATACAAAGTTGTGATTTTCTATATGAAGGAATTCGATTTAACTTAGCAATTTCACACAGCATTAGTATATGGACAGGCATTATGTACATGAAAAAAACACGATATTTTTTGGAAATGAGGGCGCCCTCCTCAGGAAAGTTCTGAGTCGGCCTTTAATCTGTGACCAAGTTTCTGAGTATTTGAATAATCTGATCGTCTCGGAAATAGATGCTTGAACACTGATTGCTTCCACTCCTTTGGACAAGTGCAAATCCCTGAACATTCACACGCCTGACACCAGTGTTCAAATGTAAAAAAATGCCAATGTTCTAAGGTGTCCAATGTGTTCTCAGCGACTCTGGACAAAAAAATCTAATTTTTTTATTTTACTCGAGGCAGCAAAAAATGAATAGATATTTTGATTGTAATAATTTAATTAGTTTTCTTACATATTTTCAGATATTTAAGAAACTTCGGAAGTTATTTATCCACAGAAAACGTAACAGAACACTAGTGTTAAGAAGTGTCAGGTGTTCAAAAAGTGTATATGTTAGGCGGTCTGAAAAATTTAGTGCTCCATGATCGCAACAGTGTGCATTGGGTGTGTGTGAACATACACTATACAATATCAATAAACCCAGAGTCAGGATAGAAACAGTCGAAAAACAGCTTCTCCCACAATAAGTGCTAGCCTCAACAAACAGGTCTAAGTAGCCTAAGAAGGTCTAAGAGATGAAGGTCGAGAAATTTCCTAGCAAATTTCTTAAGGGCTGACTCCGAGAGAGATTTTGAAATATAATGTTTTGGTCTATGAACACCTAACCAGGAAAGGGTCATTTTGCCGGCCGACGGCCCAAATGGAATGAAAAGCATTCTATTTTATTGTTTAACGGCCCAGATGCCAAACGAAGAGCCACAGGCTTGCGTTCATTGCATCTCGGCCGTTTTTCCGGACAGGAATTAGTAGCGTAAAGTCATAACGGCCCAGATGCAACGAAACACATCGCGCCATTTTCCCGGAAGACGGCCCAGATGCCCAACGAAAACACATGCGCCCATTTTCCCGGAAGACGGCCCACAAGCAAGAAACAATCGCGCCATTTCCCGGAAAGACGGCCCAGGTGCAACGAGAAAACATCGCGTGAAAAAGCAATAAAAACAGGGGGTAAATAAATAAATAAATAATAAATAATAAATAAAATAAACACACGATCTGCATGAAATTGGTAGATTATAGTTGCAAGTCGTGAGTGGACGCTATTACGCTACCATAGTCGTGCGTGGCCGCTATTATGATAAGTCATGCTCCAGTTTCGTCATGAATACGTTTTGCATATTAACCCAATAGCTTATCGAAAATGGTGGAACTACTAACATCGAAATCGAAAAATTTGTCTATGAGCATTTGTACACTGTGTCACACGCCTGATGAAAAGCATTGGGCCTTCTGCGGGCAAGACCGGCCCAAAAGGCAGCGAAAACCATGATCATTTCCAGTCAATAACGGGAGATGAAATCAAACGCATCGCGTCATTCTCCGGGAGACGGCCCAGATGCAACGAAAACGCATCGCGTCATTCTCGGAAACGGGCCCAAGATGCACGAAACGCATCGCCGTCATCTTCTGGGAAGCCGTCCAGAGCAATGAAACGCAATGAGGATCCATTTGGCTGCTGTGCCAAAAATAGTGGTTGAAGCCCAGATGCAACCGAAACGGCATTTTCCGACCGAGTACCACGTTTCGTTAGCTTTGAATGCCTCTCGGCAGTGTTAGGGTTAAAACTAGTTCAAGGGGAAATATAAAACAGTATAATTCCAAAGTTTGAGGCAGATACCGAATTTTTATAACAAGTTGTGATTTCTATATGAAGGACTCAATCGGACTTAAGCGATTTCAAATAAGGACAAGCATTCTGTATATGCAAAAAAACGATTTGTTTGAAAATTGAGGACACCCTCCTCGGGAATCTATAAGATAGCCTTTAAGGGAATAGTGGAAAGAACTCGATATGCTAGGATTATAGATGGTCGTGATGAATTGTCTTATTGCAACATTGGGAAGTTGCAAATCTCCCAAACCGTATTGTAGATAACAACGAAAACCTTACAAAGTGGGTATCATCATGTTGATAATTTCAATTTCTTCAATATGACACCAAAAACAAGGTGATTAGAGGCTCAGGTAGGACATTACCCTCAAAATACTGTCGTTAGCCAAAACGGCAGCCATTTTGGCCGACCCATCTTGGTTTCGGGTGACCGCCAACAAAAATTAATTAGCACACCTCTGAATTATTGTGTATTTCATAAAAACTACAAAAACATCAAGGTGTGCTAGTTTGAGTGATCTGGCAGGTATTCAAAAAAAATAAGATGATATTGGGCACCGAGTTGCCTTCGCTTTAAGGGGTTGATGTGTTAGTGAAACTACTCGATAAACAAATTTTCCAGAATTCACATATATGGTATTTAACAACGGTGCTGATTAAGAATCTGATATAAAAATGGGGTCACCGGACTTGTTTTTGAGCTTAGCCAAACAAAAAAAAGGATGTTTCACTTTTTTAAAACACGCCAAGTGCTATGGGGGAAAAGTCAAAATTGACGTTTTGGATCGCATACAAAATAAAAACTTCTGATAAAGTGTTGTAATTTCACAATTTTGAGGTCCATGTAGTAAAACGACTCCAAATTTTAATCTTTTAACATTTTGGGCGCCGTTGTAAGTTCGCGGCACATTCGGTACGCAGGAAAGCAGTGAACGTGCACGTAGAGTCTGCGGTCCTGAAAGACAGGGTAGAGGACTCGCGATTGACGCGATTTATTTTGTTTTAATTATCTCGCTCGAATAAACACAAACAAAACGCACAGAGATCCAAGGTATCTGCGCGTGGAACTTTTGCCGGTATTGTGCGTGGAACTTCGCACCTCAAACTGCCAAAGTCTTTCTTTTGCCGCCGACAGGGGGTGCTAAATGAATGCCTAAAGCCTAAAACAGCTTGCGCGTAAACAGAGCACACGTCAACCCCTTAAGGATCGATTATGAGTTTGTAGTGAAAATTTCAAAATGGTATAGTACCGAATGCTCAGATGCATTCAGCTGAATAACACCAATGAAAAAATATAATTATGTTGATTACACCTCATGAATATTCATAAAACAAAATAAAAAATTGTCATATTTTTCTTTGAGAAATTTATTACACATGCTATTTCCTTACTGGGAATTAAGGACTATTTCCTTACAGGCTCTCATCCCCAGAGTCACAGTGAGGTGTAATACAAACAATACCTATATGGTTGTATAAACATCAGTTATGACTGAGTGTGAGATTAATCCGGCCACCCACGTTAGCAGGGACAAAACCAGATTTAAAATTTGGTTTAACTAACTAGATTAGGAGGGGCCTATAAATGGGTCATTTTGGCTTTTCATTAGGGCTGGTTTCTTTGTATTTCTATTATACCTCTCTCGATGTGAAACTGACAACATTCTAAGATCGGGTTCCAGACAAAAGTGTCAGACGCCCTCTTGTATCATGTCCTTTAATTTTGTTGTGAGGGTGGAGTGAACAGAAAATCCCTCTAATTACTCTTTAACAGGTATTTTGTAATGCTTTTGATGTCTAATTATATGTAATCAGCTCAAGATAAGCTAATTTGGAAAGGTGCATGAAAATTGGAATTGGTTTCTTAAAAATTGACCTTTGGACAAAATTTGGTGTGAGGGCGCTTTCACAATTTTTCGAAAACACTTTTTCTTTCTCTTTTTTAAGTTAGCAGGACAAAGATGTCCACAAAACTTGACCTGCTCCAATATGATCATTCTATCTCATTTAGTCTGCCTGTAGCACTCATTTGAATGTTCTCCATGCTCCTATTCAAATGTACAGGGGTCAATGCACCTTGCTTATGTACATTTGATGGGAGCATTCAAAGAAAGTGCAATGAGCACGCGGACCAACTAATGTAAATAAAGTACTAAATTTCTTGAGCTGTGTCAAGTGGGGTTACCTTCACGGATGAAACTTCAAAAACAGCAAAGAGAAAGCATAAGCAAAACATCAGAAAAAGCGCCCTCCTCACGCTATAATTGGACCTAAAAACGCAATTTTTAAGAAAACGCATGTCCAATTTTAGGCAACTTTCAAAAATCAAGCATCTTGAGCCATTACATTAACACTTAAGGACAAGGGGGGGGTCCCAACCGCCGGTAGGAGGGGAGCAGCTCCGAGCGTGCTGCCTAGCGGTACCAGGGGGGTTGGGCCCGCCAGGATGCCAGGGGAGGGGCCGGTGCTCGTGAGACGCCCGGTGCGTAAGGTATGCGCCTGGCGTGAAGCGAACGGGGCGGGGGCTGGGCGAGGGCGATTGCGACGAGGTGACGCCCCCTATCAACACCCACACCCCGCTCCACCCCCTGGCCAACACATACCCCTTTAACCCACCCGCCCTCCATCATCTCGTGGTTCCCAATCAATCTACCCTATAATACGGCGAAACACAAAAATGTGTTTTAGCCGATGCGGTTACGCTTTACCGTGGGATTTTTGACAAGAAATTTTTTGTAAGTGTCTGACTTTTAAATGCGCTTAGTTTTCATACCAAAATAATTAAAAATCGGCCAAGCCGTTAATGGTTATTAGTGGGGGTCCCATGGAACCCCCCCCTTGCGGCACTAACTGAAGTCATTTCAGAATATTTTTAAAAATAAGAATAGAAACAAAGAACAAAGCAAATTTTTTTGTGCTGATATAAGTCACACATACATGTAAGTAAACAATTATTAGTAACATAAAAAACATTAACCCTTTATGTGCTGAAAACAAACAATTTCATCATGGATGTTGCCAAAACGTTACTGTACAAACTCTATGGGCAAATGACGTGTATTTTTGCAACACCGTAAAAAATACATGGATTCCCAAAAACTGCTAGTTTTGTGTTAATATATTAATTTGGATCTTCTAGAATAGATATCAACATAAATAAGTTTTCAAAATGTTTGGTGTAAGCGTAAGGAATCATTTGAATTATCCGTCTTTTTTTCCCAATTTTCGCGTGTTTTGAAAACAATGTTTGCCCCTAATTTGTAGCCAAAAATAACAAATTTCATGTTGGGTTGCTGATTGGGGTTGTCTTATGACCCTTCACATGTGGTATAAATTTCGTGCAAAAATGCCCTCGGCGAAAGTGGTTCCTTAGGGGGGGGGCCACATGGAACCCCACCCTGGGGCACCAACGGGAGTGGAAAAACCCCTGGCACAGTAAGTGTTAAAGTAGCAGCGTTAAAAAGCATTACAAAATACCTGTGAAAAGAGTAAATAGCGGGATTTCTGCCAAATCCACTCCTCACCACCAAAATTCAGGAAATGATACAGAGGTGCTGCACACTTTTTCTTGAGACCAGAGGTAAAATAATTTTATTCATTTCATGTTGAGATAGAGTTGTAAGAGGAAAAATAAAAGGAAACCCAGCCCTAATGAAAATGACAAAACATAATTTTGCCCTACGATAGCCCCACTACCTACTTATATCGGGAAATACGGCACACTATTTTCTTGGTACGATACGGGCCTATCAACCCTCACCCTTCGGGTTGGTGATAGGCCCGTAGCCAGTACACTCAGGAAGATAGTGTGCTCTATTTGCCTCTAACCAGGAGTACTTTACTTTGTCACGTTGCACAAAAATAATCTGCTACTCATATGATAAATCTTTAGCCTACATAGGCTAGTTTATTCCTCCAGCTCCATCTTGACAACATGTAACTCAGGACTTACGGTACTGTACTTGTACCTGCACATAGTGATATAGGTTTTGCTAACGCACTTTTTATATGGTATTCATCTTTGTTTTGTTGTGTTGTCCACTGAAGAAGAACAGTTTATCTGTTCGAAACGTTGCCCATTTTTGGTAAGTTTTGTCTGTACTGTCCCGACTCCTTTTAACAGTTTTGTATGTGCTGTGTGACATTGCAATTTATGGCCCGACTTTTGCTCTGCCACAGTTCAACCTAATTTATGGTAATTCCTCACGTTGTTTTTTCACAGTGCAACAGTTAATTTTTAATACTTCTGCCCAGTGCATTGTTTTCCTATACCGTAACGGCCTTGCATTTAACCATACAGGCCTATAGTATAGTATGTTTTTGCCTCTCCTTGTTAATGACTCTGTAATTGTGGCTCTCGCACTTTACTGATGTCAAACTTGTTTCCTGCGTCACATTCCCTCCCCTCGCCATCGGTTACCACCTTGCCTCACCTCATCATTTTCGCTTATTCAAGGAACCTCTTGTATCAATTTTGATCCTTTGAGACGTGTTTTCTTATCTTCATCCGTTGGACTCACCATTACTCACTTCAACACTGTAAGTTACTTGTGCCCTATACTATGAATGAGTACGTACACCTAGCCAAGCCACCTCATAGCAGATAAGGAACCAGAAGGAAGGTCTTCTTCCTTGTCCTCACCACCCCAACTCCGCCTTTACTAAGATGTGTACAGTTGTGAATAAGATGCCTGGGGATTGACTACGTCAGCATTGAGGAGGCCCTCTAGTGACGACAGCCACAATAAGCGTTGTAAAAATCTGAAGTGTTAAGAAAAATAAAACACAATGGCCAATTTGTGTGACACTAGTGATTGAAGTATATCATTGCCACATCACTTAAAGCCTGGTCTGTCACCCCGCCTGCTGAATTGTTAATTACAAGAAGAGTAAACCAGTGACATACCTCTTAAGTTAAATTAACAAAGTATTAAACTGCAACTTTTGGGATAATTTTTGGTGCTGGAAATCATTTCTCAAGACCACAAACTAACAAGCTATTGAGATCAGAAGTCTGTGAAGCTTTCTGCTTCTGCTTAGTACTAGTTGCTTACTTGAACACCTTTACCCCACATGAATCTGTAGAAACCTAGTTTGAGAGGATCTCTCCTTGTTGTCTTCAGGCGCAGTAGCCTCAAAATTTCCATGGTCACTCCTGTTTGTCTTGAGGGAATGGTCGCAGAGTTTTCAGGACTCTGACAGTTGCCGTTTTTGCTGGTTCCGACACAGTTTCTTTCCCATTCGTAAGGCCAGGGGATACGGATCCCATTCATAAACGTTTATTTTAAGAGGAGAAATATGATTGGCCAAAAATCAATGCATTGATATTTGTCATTGCACGTGCGTATAGACAGTCGGTCTCATGTGCAGAGAGTCACTCTAACAGGCTATGTAGTCGGGTGTAACCAAAGCCCAATTACTGGAAGGGAGTGGTAAATACCCATGAGAACTTATCCATTTGAAATTTGTGAGTTTAAAGTAATGCAGCACATTTGGTTGAGAGTGGCTCAAATGTTTTAAAAAAATTGAGACATTTTAACTGACATTGGTAACCTGTCTGCAAACTATACCTTGATGATCAATACTCCACATGCTGTGGTGTGTTGTCCCATGAAGGCAGAATTTCTTTTTAAATTATAACAAGATGCCCGAGTATCTGTCTTTTAACGCATAAGCTGACACCCCATAGTTGTTCTGTTCTGGTTCATCATAATATATGCAACCTCAAGCAGATACCACTAGAGGTTATCTTGATCTTGCCTGAACCAACTTTTGATATAACCCACTGACGTAAATGACCGTATACACGTGTGCATGTGGTGCTAGTTTACTGAAGCTATTTCCTATGTTATGTAATCAATCAAAATAGTCTGAAGTACGTCACTTCGATTATTACTTTTTCATGTCACTGGTATGCAACCATTTAAAAAACTACATTTTGCTAGAACTCCCATTGAAATTGACCAATTCCAAAGATATAATCAGTTGAAGAGTGGCCAAAAACAAAAGGAAACCACGGAATGCTAATTGGTCCTGCCAGCTAGAGCTGGCGGCCTACAACAAAAACAATTTCTCCTTTGTTTGGCCATTTCTCCAAATCAATATTTTGCAACTTTCCGACTTCTTTTGTTTGTATCACACCACAGATGAGGGGCCGTTCCAGCACTTGTTTGAATTCTTATCAGGATCTCCGATTTAATATACTCTTTCAAATCCTTCTTTTGTGGTCGAGACGGACCAGACATGTTTTTAGCGTTACCATTCACAGGTAAAGATTACTAGCCTAATTTGAAAACTTGGGGGGGGGTGCTTGATTGCTTGGACAATCTACTAACCTTATCAGAGTACACGCTTCCAGACGCCTTTGCAATCCTCGGGGCGTCAAATTCTTGGCCACAAACTTACACTCTGGCATTTTCTTGTCGAGAAAAATCGCTTTGCTTTTGGACCCACCTACCTCAGTGCGCACACCTAGAGGTCTAGTTGCGAGCTCCCTGAGTTCTATTCTGCAATGCAACAGCGCATTATTTTTTGCCTCTGAGGATAGTTTGAGGGTTCATTGTTTGAGTTGCTGCAGTGCTGCACGGGTTGTCGGGGTTCGTCCGAAGGTTGCATTTTGGGAATCGTCTTCTGAGGTATTTTCAGGTGATCCCCTTTGGGGCTGTTGGTAAGTGGGCCTGCTGATGCCGAGCGAAGCTTCTTGATAGGCGAGACCGGTACAAATCTGAAATAGAATAACACACAAGAATCATGGGAGAGCTGGTGTAGAATCATGCACATGGATGTTCATCCTATATAATCTATATCCTAGTTTTCCGATTGGAGGTTGTGCCATTGTCGGGAAGATCTGTTTACCCTCTCACCAATACATACAGCCTGTGGTTTGATTCCTTGCCAAGTAAGTGTCACGTACAAGCTGTTTTGAAAGAATCATTTATTATGAACTGAGAATAAACAAAAATATCAAAAGTCCGACACAGTTTTGCAACTGATTGGATTATTTATTATCCAACTAACTACAATCCTTTATTATCCTGTGTATACACAATTTCAAATTGGGTGTATCAACCTTTTGGGACTTTGAGCAACTGTTTTTTTTTTTTTTAATGTCAAGGCTAATCTAGGCATTACACAGTTAGCTTAATAGTAACACTGCTGGTTGGTGCCTCGATAGTGCGATTACCTCCTTTTGAAACTCTGCTGCAAATACTTTTTCATGTTCCTGGTTGACTATCAGGGCAAACATTTTATGAAAACCATTTTTTGGCGCTTTTTTGACTTTAAAAATTGCACCTTTTGCCGTTTTAAATCGCGTAAAACTCCGGTGCCTAGGCTACATGTAGGTTAACCAACTGATAATGATAATTGTCATCACTTTCAGTGAATATACACACAAACAAACCAAACACATACCTGTAGAGGTGCCCATTGGGTCCTCAACCCCATCCTTCGTAGCTGGGTCTTAGACATCTCCTGACCTTGACCCTCTGATCACCTTACTTTCCGGACAAACTTCTCCAGGATTAACAACGGCCTGATTGCGTGTCACCCATGGACCAAAATCAGAACTGTTTTCTGGAGGTTAACCATGTAGCAATCCACTGCTTCGTGGTAGTGAAACAACTGTCCGTATGATCTCATTCGCAGCGATGCGCTCATGGCATCACGAGCGGAGTCTTGATAATTTTATATTCCCCTGTGTAGAGAATAAAGAAGGGAATATCATTAGTTGTCATTGATATTTTCATTCTCCTATAATTAGAACTGGGCTATACAGGGGGAGAAAAATGAATTATATTTCATCATTTTTTTGCCAACTCTTATTTGATGCAGTTTTATCCCCTGAGCATTTGGACAAGACCAATTTGTCAAAAGCGGTCAAAAAATGAGAAGGTGCCGCCCAAAAAATGTGATTTAGGGGGGGTTCTGAAAGAAGGTCGAAATGATACATTTTCAATTATTGTAATTATGACCTTTTAGCCATTTCAGCAATTTCACTCACTCCATACAAGAGTGAATGACTCTTGAATGTTGGATTCACTCTTTGAAAAATTATTCGGAGAGTGAATTTACTCTTCCAATTTTCTGTTCTCACACCGTGGTACATATCTCCCTCTCAATTTTCAATTCCCTCTTGAGAGTGTTGTTCCCAGATGAAATACTCTTGAAAAAATGTGAGTGAAATTACTGAGTTTGGTATCTAAACTATGTACATACGTTTGCATATGTCAAGAATCCTTTGTTAATTGTCCAGCAGTGTCAAGAGCTACCACGTTCGTAAAAAATGGAACCAATTTTGGGTTAATTCAGCTATGAGGCTCTTTACCATTAAAAGGTACATGCCGCTTTTTTTATTGCATCATTGAAAACTTTTCCTAAAGTCATAATTGATAGTACCTACTCAGAATTTGAGCTCTTTAACTGAAAACGGTTTTTTTTTTCGGCTGTGGCAGCCAGTTAATTGGAATACATCATTACGCAATTTTGTGCATAGTTTGTGTGTAGGTCATAAACTTTTTGCACCTTAGTTTTAAAGAGACATTGCCACATTTAAATTGGCACTGTAACCAACGAAAAAGAGGCTATGTGCCTTGAAAATTCAGATATACTTTATACGGCTTATATCTCTTAATTCTGCACAAAAAATATCTCAAAACCGGGTACGTTTATAGCTTGGCTGGGCAAATCGCCCGTGGCTGTGGGCTAATTTACCGTAAAATGGCTAATTTTATGAAAACGAAAAATCAAAAATCTGACGAAATTCATCAAAATGGATTCCTTGACCTCAAAACATAAAAATTAACCCTAACATGGCTAAAATGTGTATGTAATCCATATCTGACACATTTTAATTTTTTCAGACCTCTCAGACCCCCCCTCAAATTGGATTTTTGGGCGGCACCTTCTCATTTTTGGCCGATTTTGACAAAAAATTGGTGTCCACAATCTCAGGGATCAAGTTGATCAAATAAGAGTTAGGCCAAAATGATCTTAAACATCATTTTAATAGCCGCCCCCTACTCCTATAAAGCACTCTGGGTACTTCTAGATAAATGTCTTTTGAATGGATTCTATGGGTAAAATTCCACGTGGAGCCCTGACATACTTACACCAGCCTTGATTTAGACACAGCTTGCAAGAGTTCATCATTTCGCTGCTTTCATTCAGCTTTTCTTTCAAAAAGTTAAATTTTTAACTTTTTCTTTCATTTTACTCATCATCAGTCATCAGCCTGTTTTTTACCTCTCTAACCTCAATTTTACAAAGTTGAAATGCTCTTTTTTTCTTTTCTTTCATTTTCAGCCTGTTTTTAAACCTTTGGCAAAAGTTCTACTTGAAATTTCTCTCTCACCATTACCTCACATTAAACAATGTATTGTTGATTCCTATGCAATTTTCTTTCAGAATAAATGTATACTTTTTTCTATGTAGCATACATGATTATTGAAAAAACCATTGGTGCATTACTCGGAATTTCAAAAGGTGAACGTTTGTGTCGGCAAAATCTACTACCAGTTCAAAACCACACATGGCCACATGTATGTACGGTAATTCAGCATAATATCTTTGCACACAACCAAATAGAAAGATTCAGTAGCTTCCCAAATGCATTGCTTCCAATGGAGGGTTTGTGTACAGGTATGATGTTTAATCGTAGTGTGAACATAGCTTAAATTGCACAGTACTGATCTCAAACTTGCATTTTAAGAGTGTTTCTGTCACATCTCTAACGATTCACATGACAACCCGTACAAAACTGGGGCCAATGAAGTCAATGCATTGTGGGACGCTACTGGTATCTTTCTCTTCACACAACCCAGTGGGCAATCTACGACTGGAACGTCGCAAAGACGTCAGAAAGTTTTAGAAAGTTACCCACACTATTTATGTCGAAAATGCCAATCGATTTGAAGTGTTGTCTTAAAACTTCGATTCAATTTGCATGTTTCGACGTAAATTTACAAAAACCGTCGGAAAAGAATTTAGTATTCTTCCACAAGTCATTGCAATGGCAAACGTACTGAATAAAACCGCATGTTAAAGGGTGCCGAATTTTAAGTGGTGGCAGATACTAAATTCAATCCCAAAAAACCGTCGACCTGTTTTCGACGTGCCAACGTCGTTTCGACAATCGCTCTAACGACTATGCCCGCTGGGAACCACCCTCAAATTCAAACATTCATGACTGAGACTGATGCTTGGTTGGAGTCGCCGTCCTAGTAAAAAGAACTTCTACCGTGATGAACGTTTTCATATCAATGTACTCGCATCACGGTATAAGCACTTCCGTCTAGCAGTGCAATGCGTGTAAATTGAATAGGCCTCCGAAGCAAAAGTTTTCGCCAAATATTCGCGTTTTTCGGAGACTAATAAAATTGTTTTAATATAATCTCCAAAGCTCGTAACAAGGCGCACACTTACCTCAGAAGGTCTTTTATCATACATCGATACATAACATTCATAATGATAATTCTGAGATACAAAATTCAGGGCGAAATCCTGCCAATATAATTGTATAGTTTCACACCGTGACGACAAGCGGCAATACTATACTAGCGCCAATTACTCACCTGTGGGAAAGCAATTGGAGATGTATATTTTTTTATGAGCCTTTTGCAAATCCTGTTGATTATTTGTATTATAAGGACGCTTAGTAACAACTTGGGTGATTAATTTTATCTGAGTTGTATTGTGAATTCCATATTTTGCTGTCTACAACAAACGTTTTTGAGTAACTCTTCTGCAAACACTAAAATAGAGCGGTTCCAATAACGAAAACGTCATTCCGATTAAGAATGCGTCTGATTGCTCGTTCTTTAGGTTGCTTGCGAACTAGTCCGCGTCACAATTTTCGAGCTGGATTAGTCTGGATGCAGAAAAGATTATGACAGGGGTATAGTGTTACCTATCCGGTAAACAGCTCTGGGGCAAGGCTCCGGCTGTGATGGTGGGTATTTTTTATGAGTTGTATGAAAGGTGCAAATTTTTGGAAGCTTTTCAGTTTACTTGTGGCAACGCCCACAACATCATGAGAAACGTCTCAATTTGGTTGCCTTGAGGGCTCCAATTGCCAAGATTTGTTGCAACAACGTGACAGATATTATTTAACTATACATTTTTACACATATTACTGGAGAGCCAAAATTTGACCATCATTTTATTTTTTCTCATTGTCTCCATACATTCAGTCACAGAATGACGGACAGTCGGCCCATTTCCAGTCCATTCGGCCCAAACTCATTGGCCATTCGGGCCAACCCGATTCTGCCCACTTTCCATTTCGCCCAACGCCATTTCCGATCGGTCCCATTCCAGTGCGGCCCACGTCCAATTCGGCCCACTTTTAAAGTTGTTTCTTCTCTTTTTCTTCTTCTTCTTTTTCTTCTTTTTCTTTTTTTTCCTTTCTTTCTTTTTCAACGGTTGTACGTGTTGTATCTTCTCCATGGTTTATTTTGGCATGTCCTCACAGCCACGGTAGACCGGACATCAGTACATACAAACATTGGGTACATAACAATGGTACTTGCCGGGGTATTGCAATTTGGCCCATTAAAAAGGAGTGCCAATCTCCATACCACCATTCTTCAGTGCGCGCCTTTCATGGACTTGGTAAATCAATAAAAAAGTCTAATACTTGAATGTGCGTTCCTATAATTGGTGTTTGTGACAAGAGTTGATTTTTGTTGTGCATTAGCTGTAGTCGAGAGTCCCTAGTCCTGCGCGGCAGAAAAAGGTTGAGTACATGCTGCTGTGTAGCCTAACACTTTCCAAGTGATAATAATTTTACATTGAACAGAAACCGTATCCCCTACCGAAACAACATGCTCTGATCGAAAATTTTTGTGGCATCTTCGGCGATAAGGTTTTCGCATATGACATATAGGCCCTAACTTTACCAGTTTTTCATGGTTTTAACTTATATCACCGCCCGCACACGTGGGACAAGTAGGCCTAATTCATCCTTTATAAGGTTCGATAAGACTTTTTCAAAAGAAAGCCATTCACAGGATGTAAGTTTTGAGGCCAAAGGAAAAAAAGTTGTTCTCCAGAAGACCCCCGCGCGCATTTTTATTAAAAAAATTGGTCATTTTTTTTTTTTTTAAAGGGTCATTCTTTTTTTTTAGATGTTTACTGACTTGGGATTTTTTTATATGTAAAAACAAAAATTATAAAAATTCCGAAAAATTGAGTGGGTCCAAAGGCATTTTAAAAAACTCCATTTTGCATTCAGCAGTTTTTCTTTAAAAAACAAAATGCATTTCACATTTCTTCTGAGACCAACTTGGTTTTTTTGGGCCAGATCATAGCCTTTAAAGTTTCTTATAGTTCTTCTGTAGATTAGACTATTGGTACAATCCACACGTCCCGATTTTACTATATAGATCTGATTATTTCATTTCTATAAGGATCACACTCTCTTTCCATTCGATATTTTTTTTTTCGATATCCAAACTGACGTGTCCATGGTGGCTGTCATTGCCTTTATCAGAGCCGATGTATGAAAATCCAATTTCGTTTTAGGTCTTATGATGTATACTCAAGTTAAAATACGTTGTGTCTACGTTCGAACTCTCTACAAACACATTACGGGTCTCATTTTCGAGGTTGGTACACGATAATATACTTTTTTCGTGCCAAGTTTCTTGAATTGGGTAGGTAACTTGATTAGGCAATTTGTAATCAAAAGTCCCAAATTTGCTATCGCACTTTTGAGGAACAAATTTGAGTTTTTTTACCATTTTTGTCAAAAATCTGCATCTCCTCCCTTACAGCGCTGGATCCCTTTTCAGTCACATCAGCAAAAATTGGTTGATCCTACACTCTCGGAGGCACGTACTATGCCAAATCAAACGGTAATGGCCTAATGTAAACCGCTTTTATACACAAACTGTGTGTTTGTTTCCCTTTTAGTTTTTTCTTTATCGTATAGCTCCAATCTTATATCATCTGCCGTCGTTATTTGTTCTGCCCTTTTCTTTTCGGTACAAATCTTCGCATTTGGCATATCACAAGTTGATCAAAGGTATTAACTTACCGATTTAAAGGAAATCATCCAAAAATTATATTTTAGTTTGAATTGCGGAACACTTCCCAATACATACTCACCATTATCAGAGTCCTTCAAATTTACAAATGCTGGACTACGGGTTTCAATCCAACGCGGATAAAAGATTTTTTCTTGAGAGTAATAAGAAGGTCACACACATAGATTCATCGCAAATTTTTATTTCATTCATATTTTGCAATGCAAAAATCTATATAGGGTACACCCAACCGCAATGTGGGAATCCGACATAAGAAAATCAACATTTGCGGCATGGCAAATGGTCCGTAATGCGACCATCAAAATTAAACGGTTTTGTTGTAGAATTGAGTGTAAAAGTACCTTAAACACCATAAGAAGAGCAAATGCCATCTCACAAGATTTTACTACCTTCACTCATATGATATACATACCTTATTGCGTTCAACTACCTCCGAGGTGGATGTTGATATCTCCGACGCAACACTGCATGCACGCTGAATTTTTGTATATTGTAGGAGATACCATCTCTCTGATTATATGTTTCTTTGTGCAAAAAGCGGTCCAAATCACCTCTATCAGTGCAAGCGCCCAATAATAAATCAGACCATTTCTTGAAAACATAGATTTTAGGGCTTAAAAGGTATTTAAAATTGTTTTAAAAACATGGGGGTCTTTTTGCGCATTCAATTTCTTTTAAATGTGGCCACATTTTTCAATTTATACACTTAGGGCCTAGACCATTACCACAAGCGAACTCAGATGTTTGAAGAAGTTTTTGCAAGTTCATGTATGGGGCACAGAAAGTTTCAGACCCCCCCTGGCGTTATTAAAGGCGATCAGTGTATTTCCTAATCCAAAATGAAAAACATTATCAAAATCAGATTTTGCATGTCTGTAGCAAGTTCAGGTATCCTAACTTACCCCCTGCAAATGATATAAACCAGAACAACTTTAATTCCTGTCTGTACGGGCACTTATTATACTACAACATGCACTAAATGAGATTCCATATCTTTGAACCGTGGCCATTTTTTTTCATTGTCTTGAAATTATTCAGTTGGAAGACGTACGTAGCCGGCACGTTTAAGCTTATAACCTTTGACATATTTTGACACTCTTTCGATGAATCACTGACATTGCTTTTAACAAGTCGAAATTCCCTAAGAGGGGTAAATGCATATTTTATTCCATGTTGTATCGTCCCTTGTTTCACCTTCCCTAACAAGGTTCCAACTTCAGCAGGCTCCATTTGTTAATATATCCGTTACATGCATGTTAAACTCACACTGAGTGCCTCTTTTCCTGTAATTCCCTAGCCAATTTTCTGCATTATTCTGTTCTCACCTATGCTGATAAATTCATATGAATCGGAAAAGTCGTTGTGAAGTATAATTATATTGGTAAAAATAAACTACGTTTTAGATCACCTGTTTTGATACTCCTTTACTTGAAATTGGGTAAATTTACTAATTGCGACTTTGATCGATATCGACTGAAACCTTTAATTTTTTGATTATTCACAATTATGCTATTTACCCGTTTAAGAAGTGTTTCCCACACTGTGGTTTTAGGTCAATTTGTTTAAAAGATACTGATCCGTACTGTAGCCATTACGTGTCCGACTGGGACCTCGGACGTGACAACGGGCAACTATTATCCGCCGGATTTTCAAGGCTCACATTTCTGTAATATTTCATATGATATATGACATGTAAAAATCTGATTTTTTATTTTTTCGATTTTCTAAAAAAAATAAAAAAAATAAAAAAAATAATATATTTATTCTGATATTACTGCGAAAAAAAATCATTGATTTATAATATAAGTAGTCCTTACTCACGGAACAACTTAGCTCAGTCATTTGGACAATTCTATCTATTCTAGCGTGTGTGTTCGTTTTTTCGGGAATTCGAATAGCCTAGTTTACCAGTCTGTTTGCAATATTATATTTAAATGGCTAAATGACAGATTTTAAGCATGAAAACTCTATAAAAAAAATTGTCATTTTCGAAAATCAATTTAGCATTTTATCTACTTTTTTGGTATAAAGGAAAGAACGAGTATAAGCATTGATTTCGTGTGCGAAATTGCATGAACAGAATTAATCATTTATGAACATTGCCAGTAGTTATATTTATGGGCTTAGGTTTTTACCTCTTAATCACAGTGTGGCACTCACGGAAGCGTTGCATCCAACAATAGGTGAAAAACAAAAACATGACAATAAAATCTGAGACTATGGTTTCAGATAAAATAATTTAATAAAGCAAACAAAATCGTACCGAAATGGTAATTTCACGGTTTTCCCTTATATAGGCTTTAATCTACTGGAAAATGCTATGGATTCAACGAGCACGCATACAAACACGATAGAATTAGTATCGAAATGGGCTGAGACAATATACCACGCGCGAGCTAGCATGCATATAATGTAACACGACTGCAACATCATTGATGTGCACTAATCGATGAAATCTCGGTTAAATCCATTCATCCTTTCTTTGCCCCCACTCGCACAACACTACACCAAGTATACAGTTGTATACCAATGAAAACCAAAACAAACATTTTTATATAATAAAAAAAATGTCACGTAAGATTATAAAATCAACACATTTTGACAAAATTGTTTATCAGCAGCTGCAAAAACTAGTTTTGCAACAAAAATAATATACCAGTATATTATATAGCATATATCCATATTTTGATGACTGACTTACATTTCTTCTTTCAGCTACAAAAACTTTTAAATATCTAATCTTGTAAAACTTTTTACCCAGCACCGAACGTTAGTGTTATTATAAAGCTCTAAATATTCTTTTTGTTTTTTATAATGATTTTGGAGAATGGTTGTCAAATAGATAACAAAACGTTTCTAAGATCGCACCTGTTTCTAAAATGAACGTTATGATAATAGCTATAGCTGATCTATTCTTATTTTAACCCTTCGCACCCGAATTAATTTTAGATTTCATTTTTGAACTGTCACCTAAAGACATGTCTAGATCTCTCAGCATAGCATTCACAGGCATTCTCCATGTCAAAACTTCTTTAACTGAAACTGAAGTTGTATCTTATAACCTCAATGATACCAAACTTCATCTTTGGGATTGTTCCATATTTGAGATATCACATTTCTGAATGTATTTTCAAGGATTTACTTATTTGAAAGAACGCTCATGCGTTCTCTCGGCGAAGACTTAATTATTGTGACGGCTATTTCCAGTAAAATATCCTCCACAGTTTTATCAATGATGCATTTCAAAAAGAAAAGAACAATCTGGTTTTCTTCTATCTTTTGAGGCTACCAATTATCACATAATTAGTTTGTCGACATCCCCTGTTTTATGCAAAAAAAAAATAGGGAAAAAATGCCAACATTTTAAGTGTTGAACTTGTATGATTGCCGTGTTCGACAGAAAATACTCTTCTCAATAATTTTCTCGGTTTATTCACTTCCGGTGTGATTTTAACACATTTGGCCGAAGCATTGATAAATTTTCAACCAAAATTCGGTCTAAAATGGGGGTGCACTTTTCCTTGAAATGTTTCCTCGTGTCTCTTTACAGATTTGAATCGTCTTAAAAGGGGCTTACATGCAGGAACTTTTGATGATATAGGGGAAAATTTTTTTTTGACTGAGACTGCTCTGGTGAGACAAAATTTAAGAATGGTCCAATCAGTGTTATACCTTTCTTGCGACCGATAATTTCCATTAAACAACAATCCCCTTTCGGTCCGTCGGGTCATTTTTATTTTAAACTCACTTTTGTAAGACAATCCTACATACCGTATATGGTACACATATTTCATAAAATATTTAAAATTGGTTTATGAGCCTTTTTGGTAGCAATTGATATTGGTTTTGGCTTATTTTTAACTTATATGTTCCCTTTGAAGGCACAACATCACAGTAATTAATACTTAATGCTAGTACTTCATCTCAGCTTTAAAATTTTATACCATTGAACCTTCTTTTGGCATATGATCATGTCTTAAAAATAGTTTTAACTGTTTGGGGTTCTAAAAAAAAACATTTTATCATGAGGCAACCCGGAGCGGACCCAGGATGTTGTTCCCGGGGGTGCCGTAATTTGGTGACACCATCATGTTGTCCATTTGGCCACCGCCGTTGTCCGCTTGCGGATTAAAATAATTAATATTTCCAAAGTTTTAACAATCCATAGTAAATGCTATTGGGTAAAAAGTAAAAATCTTATTGATGGGTTACATTTTGTTTTGGATTTAGCATTGGAGGTGTTTTGCAGAAAATTCATTTATTGTCACGTCACGGTCCCAGTCGGATCCGTCATGGCTACAGTACGGAATCAGTATCTTTTTAACACATTGACCTAAACCATAGTGTGGAAAAAAGTTGGTAAAAGTCGTCTCGAAATCTTCCTCGCTTTTAAAACACATTTATGCAAGAACAATACGATAATATACAGGTTTTAAATGGCATATACGGGTGTCCCTCCTCCCGCGCGAAGGGCGGAACCCTTAATTGCAATATTCGTTCTCCAAGACATATTTCCCATGCGAAGTTGAAGAAAAAATTGAATTTCGAAGTGTTCACAAAGTATGGACACGGCTTAAAAACCCTGTTAAAAGGTCATTTTTTCAGATTCGTGAAGTCAGGGTTGGTTCGGAGCTTGATATTTCTGGGTTTCAAGGCACCCAGTAGGGTTTCTGTAACTGGTAGCCGAAATAGGACCGAGAACGATATGCCTTGATGATAAATTTAATATACATGCATTCCGCTTTGTTCGTAATCATTAGAAGACAGCACAATCGATGAAAAAAATACAAATAGAATAAATATGTGCACACGACAAACCCTCTTCCACACAAACACACACCTCATACCCATGGATGCCAAAGCTATAGACCTGATTTCATTGCGCACTGTTTATGAAATTGAGCAACGCGCACCAAATGTACTTTCTTGACTTTGTTCTCAATATATTGCGATTTTAACCGTTTACGTTTGTTTGAATTTAATATCAAGTTTAACAACATTGGTCATAGCAGTATGACTAAACCGCTACTTTTTTGGCAAAAATCAAGAAAAAATTAAGCCGATGGGCGATCTTTCTCCATGTAATGGTTTTGGCTGATGTTGAAAACAATCTTCGCATCCTTTTAGAGATGTGTATGATACCACGGAGAATTTAATCACCTTAAATTTTAAAAGTATAACTTATAAGGTTTTTTTTGTGAATCCTCGTCAATTTTTACTTTCATTTAACTTTCACATTGCAAAAAATCTATAGGATACACACTAACCGCAATATTATGTGGGAAGTCGTACATTACAAGCACCGACATTTAGTGGAAAAGCCCTGGGATTTGAGAACTCGCATATTAAACCGACATAGCTTAGTATCGCGACAGACGGAGATAATTCAATAAGACAGCTAGCAATCCTTGTATGTACACGGAATGTAGATAATTGCTCATTAATCGATTAAATCCATTAAACACCTTTTCACTCTTAAACCAATATTTTCTTCGATCTGAAAGACTCTCAAACGGGAAAAAAAGTTGGATTTGAGATACTCTTTAAGGCTGATTCAGAATTTTTGAAATATGATATTTATGTAGTAAATAGTTACAACTAAAAAAAAAGAACTAAATATACTAACCAAATGCTTAATTCCAAGGTTAGAGATATCGGATTTTTAACTTTTTCAATGCAGTATACACATTTATGTACATATAAACAGTGCCATAGATACCGTGTAATGTATAATAAAGATTCTGGATCAGGAAATTTTAAAAGGTGCATTTCGTGATTCCAGCCTTTCTGTTTTAAGCATTGGTCACTGATATCCTTGAGAAAAAGCTTATTCACAACTTTTAAGCTGATCCCGACTTTGCGGTTTTGTGTTATGAGCAAATGCTCGTTTCCCACGAGTCCCATAGGCAACTGTGACATTAATCTGTCCGTTTACGGACAGAAAATACAAAATTGCGAATTACTTACAGACAACCGCCGAATTTGCACGTAAGATTTGGCAAACCTGGGATTAACTAGGTTAACGGTTCAGATGATAAGAAATCTCAACTTTTTTGAGGTAAGTCGGGGGGACAAGGCTGTGGGTCACGAAATGCCCCTTTAAACAAGTTGTGATATTCTATATTAAGGACTTTCGCTTTGAGCAATTATTTCACACCAGTGATTATTTTATGGACACGCATTATGTAATGCAAAACACACAATTTGTTTGAAAATTGAGGGCGCCCTCCTCGAGAAATCTGAGTCGACCTTTAAACGACCCTAATTGTAGGATTTGAGACTCTCAAATGGCCTCATAGTAATTGTTAGATTTGACTCTCAAAACGACATTTATTGTCGATTTGAGAGACGCTCAAACAAAACCCATTTTAGTTTGTTGCTCTCAAACTGTGTTTTATACGGTTCAAGTTACCTGGCGCGCATATATATACCCGGGATATAGAGCCTACAAGCCCCAAAATAGAAAGGCTTAGCTTTACCATGTGCAGGAAATCAGTGGGTGCAGTAATGTACTGGGCTGAATGGCTGTGCCGAATTGGTGTGGGCCCGAAATGGACGGGGCCGAATTGGGAGTGGGCCGAACTGGGGGGGCCGAATCGGAAGCGCCTGGGCCGAATTGGAAATGGGCCGAATTGGACGTGGCCGAATTGGAAATGGGCCGAACTGTCCCGACACCCATCACACCACCACCGCAACAAACACGCGAGATTACCGCTATTGTGGATTAAAGCGACCGCTACAATAAACAACGCACGATTGGTCGATTGACGAGAACTGTTAAAGAGCTATTTGATGGCTTATGTCTCAATTAAGCCACTCCTTTGCGAGGTTTCGTCAAAATCAGAGTGAAAATTCCTGATTGAACAACAAAATGCCACTAAAGCTGGCATTAATAGTTTCTTATAATGGTTTAAGACTCGGTTTTGGTTGAATACGTCGTGAACGAAAGCGAAAAAAGGTGAAATTTCAACCGAAAATTTAACGTGTATGCTGGTTTAATACTAGCTTGTAGGCTGTCGCAGGGTCGCACGACAAGTAATTTGTGCAACAGCGCAAGCGTAGACACGTGACCATTAAAACTTGGCATGGCGCCGCGACAGGCTGCGACCATGCTGCGAACAAGCCGATAAATCGATTAGTTGTCGTGCTGCTCCCTGCCACCGACAGCGAGAGTTGACTTGAACTCAACTTTTATGCGACACACCCGATTACCGAAAAAAAACTGACCAAATGAAAATGACACGAAGTATTTACATAGTTGTAAACTCCTCCGCAACCGAGGGACATCGATAAAAAATGATTCATTTGGGGATTGGTGAGAAGTATTCCAACGGAAACAAATGGCGCCATGATGATGGATGAGCCGTTTGCGCAAAAAAACTCACGAAAAAGTATGAACATACTCGGACACTGTAGTGCAGCGACACGCGACGGCACTTTTTGTCGCGGACAAAAAAACAGCAAGTAGCGCGACAACACGACAAATGATGGTTTTGCGACCACTGCGACAGCACGACAAGATTATGAAACAGCCTAACCCTACGGCAATCGACTACAAACAACAGAGGGAGCCATGAAGAGGTCGAGGTCAAATAAACCAAGATGTCGACGGTGCAGGGAGCGAGGCAGGAATGGAGGGTCCACTCAGTAAGTGGACGAATGTGATGAAAGGATGGCAGTATCGGTGGTGTGGGTGAGACCATCAGACAGGCCTGCTATCCTATTATACGTGAGTTTATACAAATTAAACCTCAGATTATCATCTTCACAAAACTTCGTTTGTAAAGCACCGTGTCATCAAAACTAACACATGTTGTCAATGAATCAGTGATATTTGACGCAAGCAAAACAACAGTCAAGCACCCGCGTCAACACAAGAGTAATGGGCACATGACATCACAGTTGGGTTCATGAACAGAAGCCGCTAAGAGACAAAAATATGGTGAAACATCAACATGAGGATGGTTAGATAAGGCTTGTTTACCGAGAGAAAGGGTCTGTACTGTTAGTCCTAGTAACTAGGACATTCGAAATCCATTATCATTAGCACTGGTATTGCTCGACAATGGCACGGTGTGGTGGCGCCGGGGTAACATGACACCGGCAATGGGAAAATCGCACACCCCCAAGCGGATATTGAATTTTGCTTATACAGGAATAACAGGCAAAGTTATACAATGAGCCCGACAAACGAGTAAATTTTTTTTCTTGACACAAATTGTGAGAGACACGAGTACGAGACTTACTGTAATCATTGCGCTGCATTCTCGGAAGTTGTTCTTCTGTATGCCGATCGTGGTTGATTAAACTAGATCGGTGGTACTTTCACGTAATTTGTGTCAAAAGTGTCGACTTTGGTTAATTGTGTTGAGACATTTGCACTCGCTCTCGTCCGTTCACATGAGACTGTGCACACGTGGCTATAGACGATTTTGAAGTGATAGCGACACCGTGAGGCGATTTCCCGCAAAGCACAAATTTTGCGTATGAACGTATCGGATAAGTAGGTGTAAATTAAATAAATAAATAGAGCCAAGTCGGCTATCGATCTTCGAGGCACGTGGCAGGGACATGCCATACCGGCCCCCAGTATTGAACGCGGTTATTCCCATTTTATATAAGTGTCCCTGTACCGGTTTGAAAAATATAAATCTTCAAGTATTGAACACGACGCAGCGGCGTCAAATAGTATGTGCGGGATAACGAGGGGAGGGGACAATAGGCTAGCATAGAAAGTCGTTCCGGGATCGGTAGCAGGGGTGGTTTGACAACGTAAAGACTTGTTTATAAGCGGGGTAGCTGGACAAATTACAAGCTAGTTATGTATATTATCTATAATGCCTATTTTTCATAAATAATATTATATAATATTAGATTATCTCTTCCCTCTCTCTTATATAATAAATATATATAAATGTAATATATAAATATTATATAATATATAAATATAATGTAAGAAATTGGAATAGACGTGAGAGTTGCAGTAGATTCCGGTTCTTTATTGTGCATAGCTATCGCCATCGGGTCTTCATCAGTGGCTGTACAAAGTAGAATAAGCGAAAGAAGGAATACAATAATAATAATAATAATAATAGACGTATGATCACAACAAATAATTGCAATAACTATAATAATAATAATATAATCATCACAACCATTATTACGATAATGGAGTGCTGATAACTACAGTGTAATGCAGAAAGAGTGATCATATTACACGTCTTTTTGGTATTTAGGAGTGATTATACAATCATAAGAATATTGCCATTAATTTAGTCGTTATGATAATATGATAAGGTGATTAGTATTGTGGAGTATGGCCAAAACATGAGTTATGGAATTAAAATGAAACATCACCAAAGGCGTACAAAAGGACGCAGGCCCAGAGCGTGAGGGGTTGTAAAGGTCGTGGT
>JAMKCH010029100.1:0-18140 GCA_023653785.1 Ophioderma brevispina
GTGTCGAAAACAAACAATTTCATCATGGATGTTGTCCAAACCGTTACTGTACAAACTCTATGGGAAAATGACGTGTATTTGCAACACTCCGTAAAATACAGGATTCCTAAAATGTAGTTTTGTGTTAAATTATGTAATTTGGGTCTTGTATATAGATATCACTAAGACTAATTTTCAAAATGTTTGGTGTAAGCCAGGCTCATTTGAATTTTCCATCTTTTTTCCCAATTTTCGCGTGTTTTGAAAACCATTGTTTTGCCCTAATTTGCAGCCAAAATACAAATTTCATTTTTTGTTGTCGATTGGTTTGTCTTGTGACCCTTCACATGTGGTATACAATTTCGTCAAAAATCCCTCTGGGAACAGTGGTTCCTTAGGGGGTCCATGGACCGCCCCCCCCCTCCCTTGGGCACAACTGGAGTGAAAACCCCTTGGTCATTCATGTTAAAAGTAATATCAGACTTGTATTATTGTCCAAAAAGCCCAATTTTCTAATAAAACAAATGCAGTTGAATGGCTCCAAAATTCAATGACAGTTGAACCAATTTGTTTTTGTTCCTTTTTTGTTTTTGGCCTAATCAGCACTCTAGTACATGTAAACTTAAAAATATTATTCTTTTTCACGAACCAAAAAGCAGCTCCTCCAAATAAAGGACGAACATGACTAAGCGACTGAGGTCAGCAATATCATATCTTCACATGAATTATTAGTATGAAAACACGTGGATTTGATCTCATTCGACTTAGCGGCAAGGGGACCGCAATATTGTCATATGATTTTGATGTAGTGGGCTGACACTGAATAAAGGCTCACTTAGCTGGGAAGGTTAATTTGCAGTCAAGTTAGATTCATGATGAATAATAAAAAAAAGTATAGAAAAGAGACAAATATTGATGTAATAATAAGTAATATTATTGACATGAGTCAATACAATGGGGTCGTTGTTGTATATAATTATTTTTGTTTATTGTTACAATCTGCTACTACTAAAATTCAAATGAGCAATGTTAGTGAACATCAGAAAGCGTGTTTCGTGCGATGAGTGATTTCGTTTCTTGCCATTGTATTTTTTTGTTTGTATGTTTTTGTATTGTTGAATTTATTGTCGAATATCTGTGGATTAATTTGTGGTATATTCAGAATTAAAAACAAATAATAAATTTCTGAATTTACGAATAAAGGATAAAGTTTTAGTCACAAAAATGCATAGTTCATCAAATCAAGTTTCGTCCGTGTACCAAATGAGTTCAAGCCTTATTTATCTGAAATAAAACAGCCCAACTCTATTTATATACATATGAAGAGCTCATTTACAAAAGTTAATTATATTTAATAAAAGAACCAATTGAAATGGCACACAATTCCGAATTACTCATTTGATTGTATGAACAGTGATACCAGTTCAAATCATATATGCTAACCTCATTATTTTTCTTCATATATATAAGAAATTACCGTCTTATCTAATTATGGAAAATAACCAATGTTTTTGTTTAAACTTTATGACTTCGCGTTTTGAAAAGGTCCACAAAACATGTGATGAGTACATTGAAGTCCTGTCCTCCATGTGGATTTTTCTAGCCCTTAATACCACCATACCGCAACCCTTAATACAACATTAAAGAGACACAGGGGATTTTTTGAGGATACAAATCCTTTAAATTTGATTGGTTGTAGAACACCTACCGGAACGTTTTGGAAAGGTTTATTAGCAAACAATCAGAAAAGAAACTCAAAAACCTTATTTTGAACTTGGTTTTCTTTCTCATCGGCCAAATAGAGTAAGCCATACTAAAGCTTTTTATACATAAAGACGGAGTTGGGCTTATTCACTTCAGTTGTGATGTTTAAATCACAACTGAAATTGATTTTTACAATAACAACTGAAGTGAATAAGCCCAACTCCGTATTAAAATACTTAGTAAGCAGTCTAAATATGTAACACAAAAATGTTAAAAAATGGAGGGACACTTTCTGGAAATTGGCCTCGGTCTCTTGATGTTGTCTATAACGGTATACATGCAGTAAATATGTTACAGTGATGGTATAATATACTTCTTACCCATGGTGACACTATAAGGGTTTCGTGTTGTTTTGTTTTAAATAAATAGCAAATTCGTTGAGGAATTCTGGAAATTAAAAGTATGGCCACCCAGTAAATTAGTTTTCCATACTTTTGGGTCAATTAATTAAGCTGGCCCACCCAGTAAATTATCTTATTAACCTCACTGCCTCTGTCACCCAATGCCCCAGGGTTTGGAAGCGCGAGCCTTACACCCGGCCCATATCCATTTCATAGGTGAGTGCCCCCCAGACACACTTTACACCACCAATTTTGCTATAATCCGTTTCAATTTCAGTCTGAAAATAGTCTTCAAATGACTATTTGTTTGAATTTTGCGCGAAGCGCCCAAAAGTTAATTTCACCGTAATGAAATATGGGTTAAGGATGCTGCTTTCAAAGTTTGGAGGATTCAGTGACAAAGAATGTGCCAAAAAAAAAGGGTTCTTGGGTGAAGGCAGCCAAAATGCCATACATAAGGGTGATTTTTTGTGGAAAATGCTTAAAACTTGTAAAAAAGCGTGTTTTGTCTTTTGGTGAAAATTTGGAGCTTGGGGCAGTCGCTGATAGAGAAGGGAATGTGCCCAAAACGGGTTATTGGTGAAAGGCGCCGATTGCCCATAATAAATAAAGGTGATTGTTGCCAAATTTTGGGTGGGAACTGGAGAAAACTTGGAGAAAAAAAAAACAAAAACAACAAAAAAAACAAAAAAAAAAAATTAAAAGTTTTTTTAAACGATTTCCAATTTAGAAGGACTGATCAACCGGTTTTTTAGTGACAGCTCCCATTCAAATCAGCTAGCGGTTGCCCGCGCGGAAGCGCGGGCAACCGCTCGTAAACAATAATGAGAAAATTGAGTTAATTTCTACCACTGTACACAGTTGACCTTTTATGATCGTTTGGACCATCATATCTTGATCGAACTCTTTATTGCCACATGGGGCCAACTATTGAAAGGACATGAAAATAATCAGTCACATCTTAAGATGAACATGATAAATTTGAAATACAAAAGTGAGAATTTAAATTTAGAAAAAAAAACGGGGCACTCGTGAAACTTATCCAAAAATAAAAATAGCCATAAATAAACCTTCCCATCGCACTTGTAATCTACTAGCATTATTTCAGATCAAAATAACTCCCACTGCTGTGCTCTGTCTTTTCATATAAATAAATCCTATTCAATAGGTAAACAATGTACACCGAAAACTCTAGTCAATTCCATGACTTAGTTTTCCATTGTTAACGGAAATATGTCAAGATTTTGGTCAAGCTCACGTTTGACTTACATTCATAAAATTATGTACATACATCACGAATTCCCGAAAACAAATAATACAATTTGATGTTAAAATTAACAAATAGAGGCATTTTATTTTTGCTTTTTTTGACATACAAGCAACGGGCGGATTTTCGCCACGGCTTCATTGATCAAAAAGCGCCCAATTTTGCTCTTCTCGTGACGTCAAAAAAGTGCATGACCAAAACATCGTGTTTGACTCGCATTGTTATTGATGACACTGTATATTGATGGATTAATGAAGTAATCATAAAAATTTGGAAAATTTTGTTTTTGGTTTAAAAAAAAGGTTTTTTGTGTTTTTACAGATATGACATTATTTGGTTTCCCATTTCGTTGGGTTTTAATTATTTATTGAAGTGGCAACACTGCGATATGATGGTTACAACGACGTATATTATGGATTAAACGGATTGGTCATCACTTTGACGTCACCATTTGCCATGCGATGTGGATTTGTCGGCATCGTTTTCGAGTAAGCTATTGGGCGGAAAATTAAAAGGCCAAAAGACCTAAAAACAAATGGGACAATTTCAACTTATTTCAAATATCTGCCTCATTTCTAAGCTCACAAATTTCTTCATTTTTTCAGCATAGAAAAAGTAAAAATTATTGCGATGATATGTCAATTTCGTCACACTTGAGTGAGCATGCCAGAGGGTCAATGTTGTGTTTCTTCACAATAGATTTTGAAAGGGGCAATGTGCTATTGCCAGGTGGAAGTAGGTAGATTGAAGGTGATGCACCGAGAGATTTCAAATACCAGGTCTCCCTAAAAAAATGTGAAAATTTCTGATTTTGCATTGGTTGTAAAGCTTTCTATAAAAAAAATTATTCCCATCTGAAAGGACTAAGCTGAGAATTGTTCTTTGGTACAAAAGAAATGTGAAATTTCTAATTATTCTTTCTATTGAGGCGAATGGAAATTCAGCCTATGTTTTCTATTGAACATTATAAGCATACACAAATCACCTTTTATTTTCACTTTTAAGTTATTTATGTAGCCAAATAAAATGTAGAATCTCTTGAGTGTCTTAATCTAGTAGATAGGAAATCGCTCCATATCACAGGAAATATGGATGACTTGAAAATCTCTGATTTTGATTAAAAAATATCGCCATCTGAAAAGGATTAAGCTGAGAATTATTTCTTTGTTACAAAAATTATGAAATTCTAATTTTTTCTTTTAATTTTTAAAAGGGGAAATTAAAAAAAAAAAAAGGGCAAATAGGAAATTCGCCTATGTTTTCTATTGAACAAAAAAAAAAAAATTTTTTTAAAAATTTTTTTAAGCATTAAACAAATCACCTTTGTTTTTCATTTTGTAGCCAAAAAAAAAGCTAGGGAATCTATTGAGGTTAATCTATAAGATATGAAAATTCACTACATATCACAGGAATGTGGATGACTTGAAAATCTCTCGTTGGCACCTCTAAGGACTAATTTCATCGTATCGAGCTAACGCTAAAGTAGAATTTATGGTTTAACCAAGAAAGTACGGGAACGAACATGAACTCTGAGAAGTGCTTTCAATTATATAAACGGGATAGAAGAGATGTGTACTTTAATATGCTGAAATGTTGTTTCATGCCCCAAAAGTTCCTTTTAATATTAATGACAACCGTCTTCTAGAAAATGGTTTACAGATAATGTAGTATTTTAAAAGAAAATGAGAGAAATAGCTTTAATAGATTATATTTGTCAGTTGTTGTTGTTGGATGTAGCCAACCAAAGGAAGTGATGAAAATATTGAAATAGCTTCCACTTAACTGTTATTAAATATGCCATACGCATGGGTGTGCGTATTTTTTAGTTTTAAGAATTTATGTTGTTGTTTCTATTTACACCTCAGGAAGGTCGCAAGAGAGGACTGTAATTTCTCTTTTCTTTTCTAATTGACAGTTTAAAATCTTCATTTATTTTTTCACCATCATTAAAGTTTAATTTCAACATTTTCATTCAACATACTAATGATGATACGTTTAAGATTTTGCATTTCAACTTTTTTCATAATTCACTACACGTTCGTTCACTATCAGTAATTCCACCCGAAATAGTCAAACTATTTTTAAATTTGCATGAATAGCAAAAAGTGAGGAATAAGTCTGTAGAATTCTAATGAGATATATTTTTCCAAAGCAGTTGTGTCCAAGGATATGAATCTCCCGCCATTCAATTACGTATTGTAGTAAGTGTCCGTCGGACAGCAATGACTAAATTCCTAAAATCTCCGCTGTTACCTCATTAGGTTGCTTTGGGTCCTATCACTTGTAGGGTGTTAGGATACCTAACCTGCTGTTACAAGCATTCAAAAATCATATGTTTTTATTTTTTTTTGGGTAAAGCAAATCACTTGATAGTGTCTTTTTGTGGCCATTTATTCTCATGTCAACATTTTTAGCCTTACATGTTTCAAGTTATTAAGTGAAACCCGTTTCAAGTCGTTTCATTCACTTTGTATTTCAAACTTAGTAAAGCTTGGATGCTCTTTCGTGCCTGAATATTTTTGAATTATTATCCTAACCAAAATCTAATTTTATAGTTAATTTCGATTATATATGTATTTTATAATTATATTTACCAGCATATAAATATTTGTGTGTGTGTGTGGTGTGTGTGGTCTGTCTGTTTGTGTGTCCGTCTTATGTCTGTCGTGGTCCTGTCATCTGTCTCTGTCTCTGGCCTTTCCACAGGCTACACAACCGTACACAAGGTCGGCATTAGGTAAATAATCGTGAATACTTGGCACTGATCGTCCGGTTACCATTTACCATGAATTGTTTAATGTGTGGTTTTGTTGTTTAATTTGTTTGTTTGTTTGTTTTTTCCCCTAACGTGAACTTTTTTTGGAATTAATGGATGTTGGGCACACCTGCAATATAAGCCAGTTTTAAATTGACTCTAAATGACGAAATCGACCTGTTGTAGATGATCCCAGAGACTGAACAATAACCATAAGGGAGGGGTCATTAATAGTTTACGACGACGAACGGACGCCGGTGGAGGGTTTTTAAGCAAGCGAGGGAGAAACATGAACATTTCATCAACAATGAAGGAATACGAGCTTTTCAAAGGATAATTCTCATAAAGGGAGAATGCGAATTTTTTACGGAAACGAAGGGGGAAAGCAACATATTCGCGCCGAATAAACGTTGAAATCCTTCATTCGTTCGCCCCTGGCGTAAATAAGGACCGCTCCCTAAATTTGCTGTATTCTATCTTAATAGTCATAGGTGAGAAATCCTTTGATTTTATTTTATTTTAATGGTGTTTTAAAAAGTATTAGAGTAAATGCAGGCACAATATTCACGGTGATAATTCTATGCGAATTGAAATACTTTAAATAGTTTAAAAAGGTTTTTTGTTATTCTGGGGTTAAGCCTTTTAATGTGTATTTCTGTAATGAAAATTGTTAATTCAAAAAGGATAACAAAGATATTCAAAGACTTTTAATACAACCACACACGTTTTGGTCTAAACTTTTGGAAGGCTAGATTTCAAGAAATGTTTATTAATAGGGACCATGGTATTCCAACTTTAGCCTTTCACTTTCTTTCGCACCTTCAAGAATGCAGAGTTTTTACCTATTCTGACTAAAAAAAAAAAAAACAAATTCACGTTTTCGACTTGCAAAATAAACAAAAAACCATCCCTTTTTGAAAAGCTTTTATATGGCTTTTTTTCCACCCCAGGGGGGGGGGGGGGGGGGATTGCTTTCGCCAAATGCTGATGTGTTAACTGCATCATTAAATTTTAGGTCGAAAAATTCACGAGACACCTTAGTTTGACGGTCATGTAAAAAACAATGTCTCGCTTATGTGTCTTGTCTGACGAAGGTCTTTGATAATGAATAAACTTATCAGTGTAGATATTATGCCTCGCCTAATGCATGATAGATAAGAGAGGACACATTTTTAGGACAGCTAAGGCTCTAAACAACATACATATAGTCATTGCCCAGAAGTAAAGTCGTGTCTCCATGAAACTAAGATCGATATAGTCATGAAAACAAACGGTATTTTATATGGTTGTATTTCAGTTTAGAGTTTAGTATGACCCCCCCAAAAGGCCAACAAAATTTTTTTTTTTTTTTTTTTTAACAAAAATTGATTTACACCCAACACTATAGGTTGATCAATGAAACAATAGCACACATATCATGTAAATCTTACACAGATTAGAACGAATATTAAAAGCAGAAATAACAAAAATTAAGATACTACTTTTAAAACTGTCAAAATCACTGACAGTCATATTTTAAGAAAAAAATCATTATCAGAGAAAATTATCCAGTGTTATAAGCATCATTAATATGAGCTGAAAAGCTTCTTTACGCTGAGGAGTATAACTTTACTGAGTTTACACTTTCATTATAAAATGATATTCATTTCATTTCTGAACACAAGTGTCCCCCCCCCCAAATCCTGTTTCAGGAGGGATTTTAGGGTAAGAATAACAACCCTTTTCGATCATTAAATTACGTGCACTATACGAAGTTTTACAAAACGTAGACTTGTGAGTACGATAAGAATGTGAACATAATTCTCTTGATTAATGCACGTTCGTTTAAATTGGACAGCAGAAGTTTGAAGCTTCTTTTGTTGGTAGATTAGAAAATGAGAATACCATTCCATATCATATTTTGATTTCAAAGATGTGTGTAAACTAAGTCATTATTGATTGATTTGAGTAATCTGGGTTTATTCCACACATTCATTATTGTTATTTTAAAATTTACAAATAGATTGGAATGCCTTAGACCAAGGAGAAAAATTCCATAATGAAAAGAACGATTTTTCAATCAAAGCTTGGACAACAAGGGATGAACTTCCACACAAACCAATCCTGATTAAGTTTCCACCAAGTTGAAAAGAAAGTTTAAGCATAGCTATTAACAATGGGATAACGACCATAATTCACCTCTGACTGCATTATTGGTAGCCTACGCTGCACGCCTAAAATAAGCTTGCATTACTTTGACATGAATATTTTCAGAAAGCTAGTTATACATAAATTAATAAAGTTATCATCTTTTAGCCCTTTAAGTATGGGGCCCATATTTCACACCCATAGGTAAGATTGGTTTAATGAGTGTAAAAAAAAAAACAATTTAAACTTCATCTACAGGAACAAGTTTCTCTTATTTTAAAGAAGACCCGTATTTGCCTTTTCTTTTAAGAACATTAAAGGCAAATAAGGTCTTCTTATTTCAATACATAGGCTGCATTTCCTATGATCATATAGGAAATTTCACACTTTTTGTACCCAAGGAAATATTTCTCAGCTTAATCCTTTCCCACATGGGGATTATTTTGATAAAAGCTTTCCATCAGTGCAAAAAATACTATTTTTTTTACATCTTTAAGGGACATCTGTCATGTGAAATCTCTTTCGTTGCACCCTTTACAATTCTCCTTCGTCTTAGAATATGTTGCCATGTTGGGGTTCTTTGATTAATAGTAGTAATTGTGCCAAGTAGATTGTAAAACTAGGTACTCTTTCTTGTAAGACGTTTGTCCGCCCAAAAAAGTCCAATCATACGCCTACTCGTTTTGAGTTAAATCGTATATTTTTTTTATTAACTTAAACGTTTTTTACCCCAAAAAGGTAAGTTTTACTGTGTGTTCTTTTGCTTCTGTTTTTGTTTTGATACTTTTTGCTGCTTGTTTTATAATGATTTTTAAATTATTAAGTGTACCTATTTTGGATTCCTGATGATTTTTAAAATACAGCCGAAAGAAAACTATGTTATTAATCTATCGTTTCTGCTTTAAAAGTAATCTATATTGTTCGGTATTCGCAATTTCATGTCAATAAAATTTAATCTTTGAACCGTTGCGTTGTATAGTTGTAGTTAGTGTGCATTTGTATCAAAAGGACGATTAACAATATCATTTTAGTGACGCCAGTTTGAACACACACATCTACGGTATTTACAGTCACTTCCGACTAGTATGACCGAACTCGTGCTAACGACAACCTACCTCATGTATTAAGTATTGTCATACATTCAGATTTACTCCTGTTGTTATTAAACTAGATGCCCCAAAAGCTGGAATTTCAATTTTACCCTTCACTAGTATTTAGTTTGTAGAGCATCGGGCTAAAAATCTAAATTTTTCACGTCAAACCAAAGAATGTCGATTTTTTCTTCAAGAAATTTCAAAGGGCCAAGAAAAAATAGGTTTTAAGAAGGTTCTTTTTTTTGGTTTTTCTTTTTCCCCCCCCCCACCAAAAAGCCCCCCAATTTTTTTCCTTAAAACTTTTGATCACCTCTTCCTTCATACGGATCCTTAAGGGGGGGGGGGGGGGGGTATTGTTGGGGGGGGGGGGGTGGGGGTGGGCGGGGGGGGGGGGGGGGGACTAGGCCTAAAAGATCTTTTAATTCTTTTAATTATTCATAAAGCTATTGTTATAGGCCTACAAATTTGTTGGTTCTACAATGGTTCATAAAGGAATTTGGGCCTTTGTAACTTTTAAAGGAAACCGTTTCAAGGTTTTATGAAAAGGACAGTTTTAAGCTTTCAGTGCAGCAACATCGTTTCATAGAATTGTCCTGGTGTAATTAATTAATTTTGCTTTAAATTTAGATGAAGAGAATGGATGGGTGTTACAAAGAGGGGCTTGGTCCTGCATTAAATAGAAGACCTGTAGTATGAAAGAAAAAAATTGTTTTGCTCGCTTCCAACAAAAGTTTCCAACGAAGCAGTGTTCACTTATTTATGACCAGCTTATCGGTAAAGGCACCAGTATGATTTTACTGTCAAAACTTCCTCGTAAATTCAAACAATGCGCTTCTGGTATTCTTGATCTATGACTGGAACCGGGTGACTGTGATTTCCTTTCATAACCCACTTTACACAATGCACTGTACCTGGGCCTAACAAAGCTGTAAACGGGACCGTGAAGTCTTGCCATTTATGAGTTTATAGGTATTATTTTGTGCACGAACTGTGCAAAATATTGTCTGATATCCGTGGTATTATGGATATATTATCATACACAGCTCGTCAATGACAGCTAAGTTCGAAAGGTAACATTAAAACAACAGCGCAAGATGGTTGGCACACTATCAAAACTACATCTTCAGAGTCATTGCTAAGTCTCCTAAATGTATACAATAGGCACGCCCTAGTCTACTTAAGCAACGAATCCCCATTATTTAGAGTGATACTTTGCATAATTGAAATTTATTTTAACGCCAAGTTTAACAAATAACAGACATCAATCTAATTGCTGGTGGCAACGACTGTGCATTTCAAAGTATCTTCCCACAGATAGTGTACCATCAAATGAATTTATTCCAGTGGGCTGTTCATTTTACATTCAAATGAATTTATCCAGTGGGCTGTTCAATTTTCTAAGTAATCATGTTGTCTCATTCGGCTAAGTGCTATGTGGTGCCAAATTCTCTGGAAAAATTCCTATGGAAAAGTGGTTATCTCAGAGGCCCCTGCAACAACGGGAGTGCAGAAGACCTAATACACGCTAACGGACAACGAGAGATATTTGAGGCATCCATTATTGAGTTATATGTAGTGATTTCATACAAGAATAGACGCCCATGGAATGCCTTACCATGCTATTAGACCCCAATGTATGCCCTTACCTTGTTATTAGACGCCCATGGACTGCCCTCTTACCTCTGTATTTGGCTACAGACATGGTCTTAAAATGAAAACAAAAGGTGATTTTCCTTTGCTTATAAATTATTCAATATTAAGCTTAGGATAATTTCGTAAAATTTTTTTTGCCCCTCCGTATACAAATTATAAATTTCACAATTTCTTGTAGTCAAATAAATAATTCCTCAGCTTAACCCTTTCACATTGGGATTATTATTGATAGAAAGCTTTATCCTCAGTGAAAAAGAGATAAGAGGGTTTTCAATTTTTCGAGTCATATGCGAAATTCCTTATTGTTTTTGACCTTAAGTGTTAATGAAGTAACTCTTATTTTTTACTGCAATATTTAAGAGATTGGTGAGGAAATAACACACTAAAACAGAGCCATTTAAAAGTGAAAAATTAGTAACTGAATTACTTTTCATTAATAATTTTACTGAACTGCATCAATATGACAGTAGCCTTATGTTCGCGTATGCGCAAGTAAGCAGTTTTTAGTGTTCAATAATGAACACACACGATCGAAATTTAATGTTCTCACAATGCGTTAATGGTGTGGCCTTGATACAAAATCTGTGAACAATCCGAGTTGCATTCTTTCGGTATTAATACACCAAGATTTTTTTGTAAAAAGGTAAAAAATTCAAAATGATTTTTTTTAAATGTAGTTGGTGGGGGATTCTAGTCAGTTGGTGGTATAAAAAATTATCTCCCAGTTTCTTTGAGTAATTGAACCTTCTTGAAAGGCGGGATTAGCAGTTAAGGGTATTGGTACGCTTTGAATAAGCCGTGGTGTAAATAAGGGGTGAAACAGAATCAAGGGACCAAGGGTATAATTCTGTTTATAGATCTACCTATCATGTCAACGCACTCCTGAAGATAGGAAAACAACGCCATCACCTACCTGGCACAGAAGAGGCATTTGGACCCAGTTGCTCCCTAGTTAGGGATTTATTTTCAACAATACGAATTTCACCAGAGCTTATAACGGCGTTGATTTTATTCTGTACACATTATTCTTTGATTTCAAATTACCCCAAGCTGGCAATTCCTGAAAAGTGAGATGGTTTCATGAAAACATTGGGTTGATAATGTGTCTTTACTAAAATAGCTGTAACCTATAAGTCATTTTGGTTCTGTGGTGAAAACTTTTTACATAACTGAATATGTTTTGTGAAGAAAACTTTATCACCCAAAAAAAACATCATATTGATGTAAGAGGAAATGCACATTTTTAGGAATTTGGCAAATTTTTTTTTTCAACCAAAAATTAATCTTTAAATGGGAAAATCATCCTAATTGTACAAGAATATATCATATGTATTTTGATGGGTGGTTCGAATCAAAACGTCAAAGGCAACATCGGTGATCTATAGGCCTACTTTTTGCCACGACCCCTCCTAAAATCATAAATAACCCTAGGCCCTAGCCTATATGTTTTAGTTTGTTGGGCAAATATCTAATTTTTTAACGAAAATTTGTAATGTTTTGCCATTTTAAGCATTTTAGATTCCCCAAGAAAAAAAAAACTGTTGTGAAAAAATTAACTGTAAAATTTTATGAATAAACTTTTTAGGAGAGTTTTCAGAATGCACTGTTAGGTTTGTTCCCATAGCACCCATGATGTACCACATTTTTCATTCATTTTCGCTGCATAGACTGTCAAAAACTGAAAATTTGAGGTGGCAATTACTTCATCTATGCAATCTGAAACGGGTTTCAAATGAAAGTACTTCTTAAATATGTAATTAAAACTTATTTATTAAGATTTTCTTTCTCAGGGTTGCACCATCAGTGACACTGATTGCCGAGGAGGCCCTGAACTGTTAATTACAAAACAGTTTTTGTTCATTAAGATATTAATTCAAATGCAAAAAAATCCTGGGTCAAAATGGAGAAAATTGAAAAAAAAAAGTGTTGTTTTGTGATTTTGTGTGACTAATCACACTTACATTTTTATTGAAACATCACATATTGATACATCGTAAACTACTTCTTGTCGATTAGAGTATCTTTTAAAATTATTTTTCCGATGTATTATTTTGGCATGAAAATTGACTAAAATCACTATAAATTTGCATTTTTCTGAAAATTAAATCGATATGGTGTGTGTGACCGTGGAGAATATTTTGTTCACAAATAATAGATCTAAATGTAAGTTTTTACCCACAGAAAACTATACAAATGCTTTTATTTATTTTATATCACGGCGATTAAGTTAACCATTTGTGGTAAGAATATAAAAAAATCATGAAAACAAATTTTCAACAAAATCCTAGGTCACGTAAAAAATTTAAAGACCCAGGGGGGCAATGTTTTTAATTGAATCTCACAATCAGAAGCTCTGAAATGAACGAAACCCTAATATCCAAAGAGGCATCTCTCTGCTTGAATATGTTATAGAGTGATTACAGTACTTCAACATTGATAATTGTAATGTAAGCATGAATTCACCCACATGGCGGAGATTCATAGATGAAATATGGTCAAGTATCATGAATAATATTAATGTAAAAAGTCATGGGAAACCAATTGCAACCAAATCAGCGTAAACATTAGTACACTTAAAGCAAACAAGCAAGAAAATGGTGATGGTAAGATCTCAAAATTCTACCATGTTCTTTCATCCACTGCATGCACTATAAAAGAGCCGTCAACTGCAATGATGGAAACTTCTCTTACTTCGATTTTTGTTCTTGGAAATCATCTTTCAGCAAAAACTGCACTAACCATACACTAACTGAAGAGAAACAAACATACAAAATCCCCCATGATCCAACTTGTACGCTGTAATCACAAGATATAGGGTTGGTGAAGGCGTGACGCACGACCCATGCTTACACGAGCGTGGAGTTGTTGATTAAAAATAGTACAATTATTATGAAGGAGGCTTTTGACGGTACACTTAACTACACGTCGGTTCGTCATTAATCAGTAATTTTCTACCAATTTCATGTGAAGATATTTTTCAGGTATCTCTAAAAAAGTTTGTATGTGTATGTAAGTATGTAACTACTACATGCATAATGGTAAGGCTTTGCGCATGCTATCACGTCATCAGAAATTTGACTTAAAAAAAAGAGTACAGCAAAAGCTAGCTAGACCTAACAGGCTTTACATCAGTAAAGAAAATGGTAGCCAAGGCTCAACTAACGCAATCAGACCCAAAAAAAACACATCACATAATAAAATATTTTCTGACAATACATCTCACAACATGCATGAGAAAGAATCATGAAAGTATGATGAATGCATCACTGACTCCATATAGATCCTTCATTTGAGAATAGGGGATATCTCAGATGGGACCAACTATAAATAGCCTATAGACCACCTCTAAAATCTCCCGACAGATTTTCCTTGAAGTTCCGAGGCCGAGTTTCTATAAATGAATCCCATGTAGCAAGAACTGAATCAGTTAAAAATGTTTTTAAAGGTGCGATATCTTAAATGTGATGATTCATAATCATACCGTGCTTTCAAGTACATAGCGGCAAGGAAAAGATAACGCACGGTAGCAACGCACTGCAAGGTAAACCAAAACTCCCACCCCGCCCCCTGCACGTTTGAATTGCAAATACACATTCCAAACTTAAGTGCACCAATTTGGTGGTTCCCGTTGAAAAGTTTGAAGGGACCTTTTCTTATACAAAATTTATGGAATGTTGTTCAGCCAGAACAACCAAGCATCAAAAGTGCGTAGACTTACCACACATTTCTGCGGGGAAAATTGTTAATCAGCCCATTTACTTGTTGAAAGGAGAACTTTGTTGTAATGCAATCATGCGCGAAACCGTGCTGTCATTGTATAGGGTAAAATTTGCCGAAAAATACCGTAATTTTTGGGCTCAAAAACCAATAATAACAGGTGTACCTTTATCAAATCGTGTACATGTTCTTACTGATTTCCGCACCACATAAGCAACAGGTGGTCGTATTCATGTTGTACTTGCCATGACTGGGCATAAACCTACATGTGTCGCAACATTTGTACTATATTGGCATTTAAAAGTGCTGTATGGATTCGGGAATGCCAGAAGATACACGCTGAAGGAAATATGCTATTTCCTAGATTTGCGAAAGGACTAAGCCCTTGCTATATAAAAAGTAAAAATTACTTGGTGGCACAGCTGTTAATTGATCTCATTTGCGAAACAAAATGATATAAAAAACCTAAATCATCAGTTGATTAAGTACTTTTTGGCATGCATTCAGACTGCAACAGTCTTTTAAAATATTGCACTTAATTAAAAATGATAACTTCACGTAATACATAATGGATCCAGCTGCCATTCATGATGATTGATGTACAGTGATTCCGCTCAAAAGCCTCAAAATGTTGAAATTACGAGCGGAATTCTCATACTGTATTTTTTTATAATGAACAAATTGACAAAAATGATTGCTAATATTAGTTATGCAAAAACGCACAAACAATGATATTTTGGTCATTTTACCGCGTATTTATGGATTCTGATGCTAATCACGAGCAAGCCTGGCTTTCAAATTGAATCATTCGAACTTTAAAATTGACGCGCGTTCAATTTAGTAAATTTAAGTGTCAAATAAAGTTAGTTGCGAGGCGTAAAGCTTACAAAACACGGCCCTGACAGTTGCGAATGTATGTAATGTACTCTCTCGGAATATAAAGTATAGGAGAACGTTGTTTTCTGAATGTTTTTATATAGCATCTGTGGGATACAACCTCCCAGTGATTTTTTATATAGGATTTTGAAGAAAACCACTGTTTTCATCAGATGACATGGCCGATGATATGAATTATGCAAAAAATACAAATGATTTTTGTAACAACTGAACATCATTAACATGATAGTTCTGTACATACAATATTTGTATAACAACAAAACATACAAGTAGTATATAACGCAAACATTTCAAAAGAATCACATTCCTTAAAATGTCATACCTGACATTAATGATACCTTATGTAATACCTTACATGGCATATAATACAAGCAATTCAATGAAACCATATTGACAAGATTGTTTAATTATTCAGAATAGTTCCACGCAAAAACAAGACATTAGACATGCAGGCATTGCAGTGGCAGAATAGGATGTAGATCAATTATTACATAAAATGTCCTGACAATTGTTACCTAAAGACATTAAAATTCATTACAGTTTCAATATCAAAATTGAAAATTTTCAACATCAAAATTGACTTAATTCCAAGCAAACTACACGTACAACATCAGCAAACATGCCAAAACCAAAATACTATAGCAGTCTATTAAGACACAATGTTAACTTACCGAATCTTTATGTTGGCAGCAAATGAAACTGTTAGTGAATAAGAAAGTCGTGATGATTTCCAAAAACTGTGTATATTTTCCCAGATATGATGAATGCCACCATATGATATGCACGAGGGTTTATTTGTTGCAAAGTCTTCACACTTTGAAACACCAACTCCACTGATAGATTAGATAGATGACAAATGAGAACAGGCTTTAAAAAATATGTCAAACTTAACGCGGAAGGAACAATACAATTTATTAGCAAAGAAATGGTTTTATCGGTATCCTGGAAATAGATGACGGATTACTTGTATAGCTCAGAGTACTTCTTTACATGTCAAGCCGAATTATGCCAATTTCCCCTGAGATTTTTGGAAAATTCTTCTGCGCGTGGAATTTAGATGAAAGTTAGTGTTATATATTTTGGTTCGACATCACTCTGATTTCTCTCACCTTCCATTGACTTTCCAAATACCGGTCTTGACCCTGGGACTTGATCATACTTGACATTGTGTGTGGGACGAGGACGAGGAACGAACTGAAACATCTAGGGTGGTACCGAGGTACCAAATATACAGAGATATCAAACAAGTAAAAGTGTAGTTGCATGTGTGTTTGTATGGATATATGTTTGTTGTTTGATTGATTCGGTGGTTGATTGATTATTTGTTTGTTTGTGGTTTGTTATTAGACTTTCTATTTTGCAACAGTTTTCATGGGGAATATCTATCAAGGGGTGGTCTATGGATTCTACTTATTCGGGATACTTATTATGGATTTGTTGGTATGATAGCGACCCGACTTGTAAGTAATTTATTTTCCTAAGACTTTGTTGACAAAAGGGCAGCTTTAGTGCTTTATAACATATCCGAATTTGGGTGGTTGGGGAAATGGTTGGCTAAAGATAAAATTGCTTCAGGGTAGCTAAATAGCTATAAAATAGAATGATTAATGTTATGAGAAATAGCCCCATCACCAGCAACGCACCGACTCCAAAGGTTATACTCTTATTCGAAGAAACGCATTTTAAAATTATTAGAAAAAATATGATGTCATATGTCAAGATAAGGTCTTCTTTTTTTCTAAATTGTTGTGATATTATCGGGATGTATTTCGCTGGATTATTCTTAGTTCTAGGCCAACATGACAAATTTGCCACTGATCATGCTGGTAGCAGGTGCTACGAGCAAATAACCCTGTCCGTTCCTTTCCCTTGCTTTTCAATTGAAACTGATGAACGAATAAATAAAATTTCACAGGTTGTCACAGGAGGAATAGAATTGACTGAAAATATTTTCTGCCAAGAGGAATTGTAAATTATAATATTCTAACCAGGTATGCTCCAACTAGTGAGTTTCAATTTCAATTTTAAAAAAAAAAAAAAAAAATATATCATTTTAATTCATCCCTAGGTTGATTGAATAGTCATAATGTTTGTGACCTTGTAGACAAATTTTTCTAAAAAACAGTACCCATTTTTGCCTTAGCCTCAGCTAACGTTATGTATAGCTTTATTCTTGAACTTGATATCGGACATTTGATGTTGAAACTGGTTATTATGCAACGTAACTAATTAGTTTGGTGTGAAAACACAAAAGTGTCAACAATAATGTCATTTGGCGAACGTGGACTGGTCGAAATTTTCATGTTACCAGTTGAGCTCTGTTCGAAATAACAACTCTATACTTTAAAAAACTACTGTAATCCCTACTGAAATAACGTAGATAAATGGGCCTCGTGAATACATATTTTGCTTTTCATCTAATTTAGGAGCTATTAGGTTTTGCTCGAATTAAAAGGGGGGTGGTGGGATAAGATTATTGAATATATCGTAAAAGCTTGTTCCCTTTTCCTTTATCTAGTCCCCGCGGCTGCCTATCAAGCTGCATC
>JAMKCH010029101.1:0-86885 GCA_023653785.1 Ophioderma brevispina
GGGGTACACCTGACTTAGTTCTAGAAACTCTGCCCAAAATGTACCAAAAATACCCTTTCATTTAGTGCGTCTGGTTAACTGTTGTGGGCGCAGCACTCACCAAACAGTGATTATGATAGCATTTACGGTATCGCAATTTAAAATCTACAAAAAACAAGTGATTATATCTAATGTATAAGTGGCATAAACGTCAGAATATAACAAAATTACCATTCCAAAAAAAGTTTAGAAAGAAGTTGGAAAATATGTCAACTTCATGCACGAAACTCAGCAATGTTGACTATAAAAAGAAGCAACCAAACAAAGTTTGTGCACCATGCAGGCTAAACATGCTGAACAGAAGGCAAATACAGACTTTGTGATCCTGCCGAATACAGCAAGTACCATGGGCAAGTACTGGGAAATACACTTGTGAATTGGGCATGAGACTACACAAGATTGAAAATTGATGGCCCAAGTACAAACCCATTGCCCTCCCCAGCTGCTGGAATAAACTATTTGAATGGATCTGTCACTAGCTAACAGGACTTGACATAAATGATCCCAATTACTAACCCATTACAGTAATATGGACAAATGAGTCCCAAGGGCAAATTTCTACCAGTCACTTATTTGGAAGTACAGATACAACATGCCCACTTTTGATTTCCATGGAAAATGTACATGTTGATTTGCCAAGTGGAATGATACTCATAGTGTTTGTAGAACACAATGAGGAATATGACTTATTAAAACTTATTGCCTTGGTGGCATTCTTCTGGAAACTATTAATCCTTTCAGATGGGGATATTATTGATGGAAAGCTTTACATTACGGGAAAAATCAGAACTTTTGATTTTTTAGGGACACCTGAAATGTGAAATCTCTTGTTTGCAAACCTTTACCATTTTCAAACCCTGGACCAGTCAACGGGATGAAGACCATAATGGAGGATGGCAACTTAGACCACTGCAACACGGAGGAACACTCTTGTGATTTAGGCTACCCATTTTACAACCAGATGAACGACATGACAGAGGTCGTAATTGGCACAACCACTAATAGGAATATCCAGAGAAAGGAATATTTACAGAGAAAAGCAAGCCTAATAACCCTTTCACTCTATCGACTTCTTTATCCTGTAGCAGGGATAAAATATTATAAATCTCTGAAACGGACAATTTCACTGTCAGTGAAATATCATCCCCAGAAATATCAAAAACACCACTGCATTACTAAGTTCAACCCCCCTCTTTCCGAACATGGATTATTCCACAATGTCGAGTTCGCCGACAAAAACAAAAACACACTCAATTTCTTGTTGAAACAAACTTGCCCACAATTCATCCAAAAATCTAGGCCTACCTTTCCCTCCCCCCCAAAAAAACAACAGAAGCCTTTCTGCCCTGGAAAAGACTTCTACACATAAACATATTAATTTAAAGGGGGATGGCCCGATTTAACACTTAAGTGCCCAAGGGGGGGTTCCATAGTACCCAACATTTGATTTTTTTGCGATTTCTCGGTTACGCAATCAAATTTTTCAAGGAGTTTTTTTGCTAATTGTCTGATTATGGAATACGCGTCTTCCGAACAAAAAAATTAATCCGCCCACGGCTTCATTCGAATAATTGATGTTGGGTCCCTAGGAACCCCCCCCCCCCTTGGGCACTAACGGAAGTGAAAAAATCAAGATATTTTACTAATTAAAATTAAAGTAATTAAATCTTGGGATTTATTTGCTTCGATCTAGACCTTAGGAGTTAATTCATTAATAATTAATCATACTTAAATCAAATAACCTGTTATATCCTTAGAGCATCATTCTAATTGTCATGCCTTGCTCTTAACTGTGTAAGTCTATGGGAAAAATAAGGCGATTTTGAAGTTTCTGAGAAAAATACAAGATGGTATAAATTTGGCTATATTTTGCAATGATTATTTAATTGGTTATTCTAGAGTAGATATAAGGAATTATTTTTGGTTTCAAACCTTATATGGAGTTGCTGAGGATGGAAATGTTCGACCCACTTCTGTTTGCGAAGAGTGACAATTTCAACTGGCGTATGTCCAAAATAGGTCAAAGGTCCGGATTTCATCCATTTTATTGTGGGTTATGTTTGTTCTTACGGTGAACCCCATTACTTGTGTTAGTGTCATGAGCAACTCCCACGGGAAAGTGGTTATCTGGGTTGGGTCCCTAGGAATACCCCCCCCCCCTGGGCAGGCACTACGGAAGTTTTTTAGCTTGGGCACTTAAGGTTAAGATATGAGTTTCTTCTTGATAGACTGGTCTTCACTCCAAAATACCAGGTGTAAAGTTTCGCGTCGATTGTTTCAACCCGTTTTGATTCGAGGAGAGTCAAAAACATTGATTTCGCTCATAACTTCCAAACCAAAACAATCCTTGGTTCGAGATTAACAGGGTTAAATGAGAAAAAGTAGATTTCTTCTGATAGCAAAATGTTTGACCCACTTCCGTAAAAATGCTGGGGCTTCGGGACGAGGCTGGTTATTAGGACGCGGGCAATGGACCTATTTCTAGCCCTAAATATTGCTCCCTCTAAACTAAAAACCATGACAGAAGTCATTTTTCACTCACAATAAAAAAAAGGGACAAAGATACTATACATGCATGCAGTCTTATGCCAACACATTTTTTTGATCCTCAAAAAATAACCAAATGTAGTGTAGCGTTGGACTGAAAAATTGTCGACAACCCCCTCCCCTTCGGGTAAAACAAAACGCAACCACTTCTATCAAAAAGATAGTACTTTTAAAATCATGTAAAAATTATGGTTGTGGCCAAAAACTTTGGTGGCAGGGGTGTTTTTTTGGGTCACATAAAAAAAATCATGTTTTTGAGCTAAAAACTTATGACAAATCAGATTTTATTAATTTCTTAGCAAAACCATTTTTAATCATGATGCAATATTATAAATCCTATGATATTTATATATAGATTTCTGTTTTAACCCACATATAAAGGGTCAAAAATTTTAGCCCCAAATCATTGTTTCTAAAAAAACATCCTTTTTATCACATGTCCCACAACAAGTATTACCTGAACCTTTATGCCATGATAAAAACCTATATCAATAACAAACAAAAGAACAATCAAATAAGATTGTAAGATTTTACTTTAAAAAAAATTTAAAAAATAATTTCGCTTAATTTTTGCAGCCCAAAATGCATTTTTTTGACTAGAAATCTCCCTGCCACCAAATCCTTTCAACCACAAACATCATTTTCTTAAAATCTCATATATTATCCTCAAATAAAGGTGGTTGTGTTTTGTGTGTACCGAAGGGAGGGGTGGTAGGGGTAACTAAAAAACTTAGAGCACTTTTCAAAGCTTGGCCGCTCGTTAATAGTAGGTAGATTCAACCTATCGTGTCACCTCTAGTACTTCCTCGAAGGTATTTGGGCATTGAATGAGGGGCATTGTGCAGTGCATGCAATTTAAATCGAGGATAAATTCCAGCTAGTCTATAATGAAACATCAGTGCAGTATGATTGCCCAGAGTGAAACCAATTCTATGCTTAATGAAAAACATTAAAGTCAACATAGCGTAAGCTCTCAGAACATTCTGATAATCGCATTTGCATCAGGGTATTTTCAATGGAACGGGTGAGTTGTAATGTTAATGACTCTTGTTGAGCGCCTTGGTTTTGATACAAAGAAGCAAAGTCTTTGAAAATGATTGGTAGTACGAAAAACCACTGGCGTAAAGCAGGTGGGGGGCAAAGGGGGGGGGGGCAGAGTGCCCCCTCTGAAAAAAAAAAAACTGAGGGCAACTCGGGAAATAAAACACTAATATTCATGTTAAATCAGCCAACTTTTTCGGATTCTTTTGCCCTGCAACCGGTAAATTTTTGCTTGTATCTGGACATTTGTTCGTGGCGTACCGACGGGGTTGCAGAGGGGGGGGGGAGTTTCCCCTCTGGAGGAAAAAGCGGGACAACATGGGCCAAAAAATGTGCATTTTATTCCTCTTTTGCGGGGAATTTCTCCCAATTTCAGGTCAAATTGAGGCAAAAATGATTAAGTAAATTGCACAATTTTTGGCGCGCAACGCACACATTTTTCACATTCAGACTTAATTGGAGGATATAACCGGGACGATTTATTTACAATTTTGCCTCCATGGCTGGGACGACTTGGAACTGGAAATTTACCCCCCCTCGGGATCAACTGCCTCGGTACGCCACTGCATTTGTTGCACCTACCGGTAAAATTGCCCCCTGAACCACTGGGCTGGCTACGCGCTGAATGACGAAATCAATGATCAATTATCTTAATTCGCTCATGAAACAGATGAATGCGGGCCACATGTGTTTCTTTTCTGTCCCCTATTCCCAACTAATGATTGCTGTCCCAACTTTTCCTAGCTCTGGTGACATGATGGGTTGAATTAGAGTATAGTATACAGACTCACATCTGATAACAAAACTCTCAGTATACATTATACTATACTGTTGCTATTTATATGAGACAATGCAAACTATTCGCCCAGTGCATAGGGAAAGTGAATTTTTTATTACCAGCCAGAGTGGTGGGATCGAGGTCACTCACTAGTTAATGTAATCTGGGCCCTGAGACACGTCATTTGTCAAATAAGCCATGCTATGCTTGCCCACAAACCCAAGGTTTTGTATCATTAACTCATTGATAAAATTGGGATAAATACAAAGCCAAATTCTTTGTGAACCAAATTTACTACTTTTGTAATCATGTGCTTATTCCATTCACAAAATAAATATCGTTATTTGAAATTTTTTTAGGAATTTGTCTCTGCCATATATACACGAAGCAAAATTTTAACGATCAAGCCAAAACGTTATTAATAGAGGTACATGGTGCGTGGTGTGTCTCAGTAGTACAAACTTTGAACATTCTAGAGCTGCGTGGGTGCTCGTTATTTATTTGGTTAAAATGTCAATTACTTTTACTTCACCATAACACAGTGTCCTTTGGTTCAGTGATTGGATCAGTCAATAAATTAATTACGGAAAGGATCAACTGGTATTGAATTACTTACAGCAGATTAGCAGTATGCAACTGGTTGTTACAACGGGTAGGATTTAATTCCCACTGGTTGTTTGAACTGATGGTTTTTGAAATCCCCACCAGTTGTTTCCACTGTATTGCATTTAAAATCCTACGGTTGGTTCCACTTTGATTCAACGTAGTTTTGTGATCGCACTGGTTTTTTTTTAATTTTTAACGTACAATCCATCACTTCGACAATTTTATACACCAACTGGTTGGCTCGTGGTTGATTTGTGGTTGTATGATTGAAAGTGATTTGAACACGCTATTTGTCCAACTTTTAGCCAAGAGACCAACAATCGCCTATTTTTGTAGGGATGTATGACCCCTCTTTATGAAAAACATTATAAAACACCATTTTTAGAACGAATAAGGTACTATGGAGACCACCAAACGGCTCCACGGATTCCACAAGGCCAAGACTCATGTGATATATTCAGGCACAGGTTGATCCCGCATGACCTTATGTGACCTTTGACTCCAAATCATTTCTGTTACAGATACTGTTTACGTGTACATAATAATTTGCCAAAACTGTAATGTTAATGACTCTTGTTGAGCGCCTTGGTTTTGATACAAAGAAGCAAAGTCTTTGAAAATGATTGGTAGTACGAAAAACCACTGGCGTAAAGCAGGTGGGGGGCAAAGGGGGGGGGGGCAGAGTGCCCCCTCTGAAAAAAAAAAAACTGAGGGCAACTCGGGAAATAAAACACTAATATTCATGTTAAATCAGCCAACTTTTTCGGATTCTTTTGCCCTGCAACCGGTAAATTTTTGCTTGTATCTGGACATTTGTTCGTGGCGTACCGACGGGGTTGCAGAGGGGGGGGGGAGTTTCCCCTCTGGAGGAAAAAGCGGGACAACATGGGCCAAAAAATGTGCATTTTATTCCTCTTTTGCGGGGAATTTCTCCCAATTTCAGGTCAAATTGAGGCAAAAATGATTAAGTAAATTGCACAATTTTTGGCGCGCAACGCACACATTTTTCACATTCAGACTTAATTGGAGGATATAACCGGGACGATTTACAAATTTTGCTCCCTACGGCGGCGACGACTGGAATTTACCCTCTGGATCAAACTGCTCGGACGCCACTGCATTTGTTGCACCTACCGGTAATTGCCCCCTTTGAACCACTGGGCTGGATACGCGGCTGATGACGAAAAGCAATGAAGTCAGATTATCTTAATTAGCTCATGAAACAGGTGAATCGGGCCCCCTGTTTTCTTTTCTGTCCCTTATCCCAACTAATCGAGTGCGTCCAAAACTTTCCTACTCTGGTGACATGATGGGTTGAATCTGTATAGTATTACAGAATCACATCTGATAACAAAACTCTCAGTATACATTATTTATAGCCTGTTGCTATTTTGAGCAATTGACCCAAACTATTCAGCCCAGTGCATAGGAAAGTGATTGTTTTATGACCAGCCAGAGTGTGTGGGACGAGGGTCACTCACTAGGTTAATGTAATATGGCCCCTGAGACACTTCATTTGTCAAATAAGCCATGCTATGCTTGCCCTACAAACCCACGAGTTGTTGATATCATTAAACCATGATAAAATTGGGAGAAATAAAAAGCCAAAATTTCTTGTGACCAAATTTTACTACTTTGTATCATGTGCTTTATTCCATTCACAAAATAATATCAGTTACTTGAAATTTTTTTAGGCATTTGTTCTCGCCATATATACGACGAAGCAAAATTTTAACATCAAGCCCCCAAAAACGGTATTTAATAGAGGTACATGGTGTGCGTGGTTGTGTGTCTCAGTAGTAGTATGTTGGTTCAATTTCAAACTTTGAAACATTTCTAGGTGGCTGTGTGCTCGTGATTTATGTGGTTTTAAACTGTCAATTACATTTTACTTCACCATAACAGTGTCCTTTGGTTCAGTGATTGGATCAGTCAATAAATTAATGACTGAAAGGATCAACTGGTATTGAATCCTAGCAGCAGGCATAGCAGTATGCAAACTGGTTGTTTTCCAACTGGTGAGGATTTAATTCCCCACGGGTTGGTTTCAACTGAGGTTTTGAAATCCCACCAGTTGTTTCCACTGATTGCATTTAAAATCCTACTGGTTGGTTCCACTGGTTGATTCAACAAGTAGGTTTTGATCCCACTGGTTGATTTTTTTAATTTTAACTACAAATCCATCACTTTACGGACAATATGTTACTACCAAAGGGTTGGGTAGGGGTTGATTTGTGGTTGGAAAATGATTGGAAAGTGATTGAACAACCTATTTTCCCAACCATTAGCCAAGGAGACAAACAATCGCCTATTTTTGTAAAAGGTGCTGTATGGCCCGGTCAGGTCCCTGCGGACGCTCGTTGCCGGCGAGTTTAGGATTTTCGAGAGTCGGTTTGTGATGAATGCAGCCCGAATATGGGTGGTAAAAATCATCTAAGGGCAAATACAAAGGCAGGAGCCAATGCTCCTCTGAAACAAGGATTGACAGGGAAGCCGGCGGAAGATGTAACCATGGACTAAATACTAACCCCTAAGTACTGTTGCAAAACACGAAGTGCAGGGGGAACCGGAAAGAGGCCATGCTGTAACGCCGAGTGACGGCCTCTTGACAGTTAGATGGGAAATGGGGACTAACACTAAAAGTTTTCAAACTAACATCTGATCTACGGGTTGGATCGTACGGGCGAAAGTAGGAATATGAGTACCCTAGTGCAGGCTATAGAAAACTTCCTAGGACTTCCCCCTTTGCAGTTTGCCGGAGATGCAGATGAAAGCAGGACACTCACTTTCAAACACCAGAGCAAAAGGGATCCTCGGACCCACGTTGCTAATCTCAGATCCTCCAGGCCTGCGCCGTTAGTTAGGTGGCACCGTGATGATTCCGGGCTACCGGATGAGCCGATTGTGTTTGATCAGGGCGGAAATGTGGAGGGGTCTTTGAGCTATGATTCAGGACCTGGACACCACCTATAACTCCCTTTGAAACACCAGAGCAAGAGGGATCCTCGGAACCCACGTTGCTAATCTCAGATCCACCATGCAGCGCCGTTCGTTCGTTCGGCGGCAACGGATGATTCGGGGACCGTGCTGTGATTGACCGATTTTGTTCTGATCAGGGCGAAATGCTGGTGGGGTCTTGAGCTATGACCTCATTCTTGTCCTCTGCAATCCCTGTAGAAGTAATGGTGGTACAATGCAGCAATGATTCTCTAGTGACATAGTTATCCATTGGGCTTCTGGTTGCATTTGAACCCGGTTGCCCCATGAAACGCCAAGGTTTGGTTAGACCATAGCGGTTGGAAATGAGGATGCTACGGGTTTGATCGCACGATTTAGCTACCGTTTGTTCGCACGATTTTATCTACCGTTTGATCGCACGATTATATTAATAACTAGCAACTCACTAGCTAACCGTTAGACGAGCGTCCCGCCTGCTGGGTGGGCGGAGGTTATACCGCATCACCGCTAACACGGTAAGTGTTTTAGCTTTTAAAAGTAGGGACGCGCGGTTCTTTATGGCCGGTAGGAGTTTAGCGGGTCTTTCTTGCAAAGACTCGGTCTTAGGGCCCGCAGGGATTAGTTTAGTTGGTAGGTTGAGGGTGCAGGTCTTGACCCTGCAGGGATTTCGCAGGTCTTTATTGCAAAGACCTGGGTCTTATGGCTCGCAGGGCTTAGTTTTGTCGGTGTGATCGTATTTCTGGGTTTGTTTTCCTTACGAGGGACGAGGAGTTTTCTTCCCCATGGTAAAAAGAAACAATAGTTTCCCTGCCGTGGCCCGGCCACGTGTATTCTTTAAAAAAAATACCAGTCCAGCCATGTTGCCTGTGGCTCCACGTCGTTGTGGTGTTCGTGATAAAAAAAAAGCGAACAAAACCGGCCAAAAATTGAGGGTCATTCTTTTCTAAAATGTGGCTATGCATAGGCCGTAGGCTTGGCAAAGAATTACCTCAAGTTTGGCCGTTTGTTCGCTTTTTATCACAAGGACGTGGCAGGGCCACGGCAGGGCTGGACTTGTCCTTTTTTTAAAGAATAAACCGTGGCAGGCGCCACGGCGGTTGACTTTGAAAAAGGAAGCAAATGGGTTCAGGCCAAAAAGTTTTTGTATTGAATCTGACTGCCTCGACTTTGTTTGCAAATATCTAGCCGGGTGGAATAAACTGCCCAATGCAATGAAAAAGCCAAAGCGTCCATTTTCCGGTAAACGGCCAAAATATGCAATGAAAAGCAACGCGTCATTTCCCGTAATTTTCGCGGAAGACGTCCCAAATTCAATGAAACGCGCATTGCACCAAGTTCGATCTTCTGCCGGGGAAAACGTCCGAGATGCAATGAAAAGCATTGCGCCGAGTTCGATCTTCTGCGGGAAAAACGGCTCGAGATGCAATTGAAAGCATCGCGCGACGAAAGTTCGATATTCTGCCGGAAATAACGGCCGTGAGGCAATGAAACGCATCGCGCCAAATTCGATTTTCTGCCGGGAAAACCGGCCTGAGATGCAATCAAACGCATCGCCGCCAAATTCGATCTTCTGCCGGGAAAACTGCCGAGATGCAATCAAACGCCTCGCGTCATTCTCCGGGAAGACGCCAGAGGCAATCAAACGCCACTCGCGTCATCTCGCGGAAGACGGACCAGATGCAAACGGAAAGCATTAGCGTCATTCTCCGGGGAAGGACGTCCAATGCATGAAACGCAATGAGAGTCATTGCTCGACCAAAAATAGTTGTTGAGGCCCAGATGCAACGAAAAGCATTTTCCGACCGTACCACGTTTTCGTTGCCTCTCGTTCCTCTCGGCCGAGTGAGGGTTAATAAATGAGAGTTAGGAATTACCCGAGCCAATGTATAAGTCATTCAATTGACCAAATCATGTATAGTTGTTATCCATAGTGCATTATTAATTTATATAGAGAATTGCACATCTTCAAAAAAAAACGATGAATTCTGAGACTCAGCTACTCCTTAGAATACCTAGCATGGCTTTCATACATAGAGGACATGTAGCTTTCAAAAAGCATGCTAGAATTGTACCCTTATTAGGTAGTGATACACCCATTTTGGGCTGGCTGGCCCAAGGCCTAGTAGCCTTCTCACTCAAGGACCTTGTGCGAAATCCGCCATCTTAGAATTTAAGTTACTGTGGCCGTTCTATGGGAGTTGGAGACAGGTGCGCAGTGATTTTTTTATTTTAATGAAATACGGTCAGAAATAAATAGTTCCCCATCCGGGATAGCTAGTTTAAGGGCATTGGACCTTGAGTTTCCGAGTATCTATTTTGGTTGGTAACTTTGCCAATATTTGAGTATTGTTATGTAAAAGTATACATTCTAGAAAGAAAATTGGACGATGAACCCGATGATGGCATCAGATTAATGTAAAACTTTCATATTTGAGAAAAAACTAAAAAACATGATTTTGCCCCAAAAATTTTCAGCAGCATAACAAAAAAACAATTAGCATTTTCATGATTTCTTATGTTATTTAGAAAACAAGACAAATTTGTCTAGGGACGGTTTTTTTCATTTTTAAAAATAGAGCTACTTTTCGAATTAGGAAACTGTCAAAAAAAAAAAAAGTGCGATTTTCTTTCTTTTCCAAAATTTGAGTATATTTGGAGTGCTTAAATTTTCACATTTCATCGTCACCAACGACCTGTTTGTGTACTTTGTTACATGTTATACACCACTTGAGGTTTTTTTAAGGCCAATTTTGACATTCCTTTTGGCAATAGACACTTTGGAGCATTACATGATGGCAAGTAGGCCTAAAGCAGCAAAAGCCCAGTGCATTGGGTAAATTATTTACATGCTAGGAGTTTGAAAAATGTTGGCGACGCCAAATGTTAACATAAGTTAACCCTTTCTTAGCAATGACATTTTGGGAAATTGCACAATAATTTTGAAGTGCACCTTCATGCATATTTTTGGCGAACCCAATTGTCAATACAAAAATATAAAAATATATAGTCACACAATAGAAACTGATGGAAACCTGTAGTTAAATTGATCTTAAACCTACACGTCACGGGGAAAGTATGCCCTGCTTCCGGGTTTTCTCAAATTTGCACTTGATCCGTCTTGCCAAATTCACAAGGTCCAACGTACATTAATGTTCGCTGGAAAACCCGAAGTAACCTTGGGAAGTATGGCATTGTGGGTACCAAATGACACTGAAAACTACCTGTTAAGCTGTATGTGGGACGTCTCAACGGCAATAGAAATCAATTGGTTTGGGGCGATCTCCTCGGGGGAAACGGCCGAGGGTAATAGACGCAATGGGTTTTTGAGGGGAAAGCGTCTCAGTGGCAACGACCAGCAATGCCTCAAAAAATAGTTCCTGACGTCCGAGAAGCAGTACAAGGCAACTGTGGTAACTCAGTGGGTGCAATTGCCCGTTCTGACATGTTGGTTCATGTACTTATTCCATAGCTGGTTATACCGTGACATGTACAATACATTTGTTGTTTTACTGTCTGTATTTACCATATATTGCATTACTTGGTTTAAATTAAATGAGGGTGAAATTTAATTTTGGTGGTTTTGGCATAAATGGGATCTATTTTTGAAGGTGCCATTATAGATTTAAAATTAGTCCGCTTTTGAATGATCACTGATCAGTCCCACCCAAAGCTCTGAGTAGACCTCTGACAGCTTGGTTTGTCTTTTTTTAGCAGAGAAGATCCCAATTACACACCATGCATCGGATACCTGTTGACATGCAACTCGGCCGACTTTCCCTCTCCAAGACAGACAACAGTACAGTTGTCCTCGGACACAGTGGCCTCAGAGGGCACTCTTGTAGCAGCAGGTAAGTGGGTCAAAGTTGGACTCACATGGTTGAATAGCACTCGGCTGGTAAACTTACACTAGGCACAGAGGAGGTTAGTTTGCTATGCCCACCACGCTGTTGGGACCCATGCAAATCGTCTCTTTTGTATTTTTAGAGGCCATATTAGCAGTGGTGCGACACAACTTTTGACAACTGATATAAGTAGGGACATGTAAGAGCTATTAATCTCTCAAAAATCAGACAAATCCATTTTGCGGGAATTTTGCCATATAGGCCTACAAAGGTCAGGAATTTGGTATGTTATAATGCCCTTTCCCATAGAAAGACTGTTAAACTAGATTTTAAGAAATCATATTTGCCCCAGCAATGAAATTGTCTCAAATTTACCAGGATGAAGTCAGTGGAATAAATATTCCAAGTTAGTTGTCAAAGGTGTGTCGCCATTGATAGTTTTTTTTGTTTTATTCTGGTTTTGGTCATAATAAAACTAGAGACTTTCGAAACAGCGTGAGATGCCTTAGTAAACACCAGTGGTGTAACCGGGGAGATAACCCCACTCAAAGTCCTTTTTCCTCCTTCTACCTCGTGAGATCCGGATTAGAAAAAATATGGTTATGGAAAACAAGTTGTCGGACCGACACTATGCAATTGTCTCTTTTATTTGTGGAAGAATTTCAAGAATGGTGACAAAACTTTGACAAAAGTGGGCAGCAAGATGCTATCATTCCATTTAAAATAATCTGACAAACCACAGAACAGAGGTCTTGCTGTTATAGGCCTACAAAGTTCATGATTTGCAAACGTTAGTGCCTCTATAACCCCTAACAAGGTCTAGACCACAAAATACCACACAATGTATAGTGGGTAGATTGTGGTATATGATAGTGGCAGAGTCTACAATATCTTGTGTAGTTGTGCGTATGTGAATCTTATCTTGACATATAAAAGTGTGGGTCACATCCACGTACATCCCGCACCACCTCCGAGCCATGTAAGCCTATAACACAAGGTTTCCCTGGGCCCGCAATTTCTCGGCGGACCTGTACATGGTGGCCTATGGTTGCCCAGTTGTTGTTGTTTGTTGTGTTTTATTTTGTGGGATATGAGGAGGTACTCTAATTTGGTATCTGTAGGTTATGATTTATTTCTAACTACTAAGCATTATACTAATCAAATTTGTAGTAGTTGTGGTCATGGAAGTTTGCGAGTAGGATGAATGAATGAAAAGTTGTTTGTGTATATTGTGATTTCTGTGTGTTGTCCTCACAATATACAGCCCTGCAGTGTTAGGGTTAACCCTAAAAAAGGCATTAAGCTCCTGCAGGGTACACATCGGGCCCGGCAGTAAGCAAGCAAACCTTCAAATCACTAGCGTCTAGGGCCCGGGAAAATCCGCGATCGCAGGAAGCGAGAATCACGCGCATTTTCGCCAAATCCGCGATTTTGCGACATCAAAATTTGACCTTTTCCGCGCAAATCGCGCCCCGAAATGTGCCGATTCCGCGGAAAACCCCACCCTAAAAATCACGATTTTTCAACTGCGGCGATCGCAAAGTACCGCCGATGTCTTGAACTGACATGACTGATTTTTAATGAACCCCCAACAATGAATTTTAACCACGCCTGATCGACACTCACTCCACTGTCGTCGGCGATCACAACGTACCGCCGATGTCTTAAACTGACATGACTGATTTTTAAGAACCCTCAACATGAATTTTAACCCGCCTGACTGATTCGACCACTTCACTCACCGTCGTCTCAGTCACTGCCCAATTATAATACTTTTTTATGTCTAAGATCGTTTTCATATGAAAACCCTATGCACCTGTGTCACTAATTTTGGCCCGTGGGTGTGGTTCGGACCACGTGTAGTCAATTAGGTCATAAAATAAAAATAACCAACCTCATTGCACGCATGTGGTCGAAGCCACCGTGCTACCAGTGAGAAAAAGAAAAGTTTAACACGACGTGTGATACAAACTCGACGATCGATATCGATCAAGCCGCCCCTTGTTTGTCGCCACGTGTCTGTTGTATTTTATTGGGGCAATGTATGCGTCTCACACAACATGTAAGAAATTTCCGAATCACTTAAATCACAAGATACGCAAATAAACAATCACACACAGTTTAAAGTTATAGTTATTAATTGTATTCATGCAACATTAAATAGAAACATGCCATATACGTGAGTTAGGACCGGGGATTTTATGTCATCATTAAAAGATATGATTTTTTTTTATCATTCTTTAACATTACAAATGGTATAAACAAAACAAAAAGACTTACATCAAGGTATTTGTCTCAGGGAGGGGCAATTATATGCATACTGACCGAAAGACCAATAGTATTAACCAGTAATCTGTTTTTTTATTAACATTAATATATAATAAAAGTATTAACCAATATTTGTCTTTTGCATTTTTAATTTACTGATTAATACTTCATTTTGAAATGAAAATAACAATCTCTCTGAAGCAAGTGTTTAGCGATGTTCTTTACCGATTGAGTATTTACAACTAAGGCAAGCTACCTAACCCCCATTAATTAAATGGTTCAATCCAAACATTTACAGAACAACAGTTCCATTCATAGGGTTAATCGGGGGGCGCGGACACTTGCAAGTAAAACAAGATAAACAACAATAATTAAGTCCGGATTATGTTTAAAAAACATTTACGAATAAAAACTTAGATTGAAATCATCGGGTGTTGGAATTGATAAAATATGAAATTTTTATCATGAAATAATCGTAATGCTGTCTACATTGCAGCTCATTCGCACGTGGCCTCATGGCCTGGCCCGGCCGGAAAAATTAGGTACAACCGGAAAGCATACTGAATTTCGGGGTCATGTCAGATGAGTCATTATCAATCTTTGCATTCACATTACGAATCACCCTCATTTATCGATATAACCGACACATTACATAAGTCAAATCGGGTAGCACGAATCACGACAAGAATATCCCACATACAGACTTAATATTTATTTCATCGCGAAGAAACAGAATTGCCAGGAGTAAATAACAAGTACAAGTATGCATGATAAATACTGCGGCCATTAGGGTATTTTTCTTAGTGAATTGACTCCGGACGCAGCACTGAGTCGGCAAGATACACTTTATACAGTACTTGATTCTACGGCTCTTTGTCAATGCATTATTGGCCTTACGTCGTGCCGACGACCAAATGTCAAAAAACGACTAAAGGTTCCCTGTACTAGGCAAAAATTGATACAATCGTTGAAAGCTAAATAAACAGGAATGATTTAGAATCTTAACTGGTTTGCAAATTGAATTTGACGCGATCAGAACAATTACACGGGTGATCAATTTATCATGTTTATACGTGTGGTCATGAGCTGAAATGTCATAAAAGATCAGTATCGTTCAAAAACGATCTATGGAATTTTCCGTTGGGGAATTCCCGTTCGCTCGCAAACAGCTCAGAGTGAAGCAAAGCCGTTAAACTCATCCTCATTCATGCTCATGCAGGGATAGGACCAGCTAAGATCTTGCAAATCAATGTATTTTATGGATACACAAGAGAGCTTACCATGAACGGATTTATAAACTTTCAATTGATGCATTCAAGGAGAATTTTAAAACTTCTATACCATCACTGCACCTTTTCATCCTGTTTTTATGACCGTATCCACATGTGGCCCATCCCATCCTCAATTCCTAGGTAAAGTAAAGAATCATCAAACCTGTAAAAAAACGTTCAACCGGGGACTCGATAGCTGCATGGGGTTAGGTAGGATTGTCACTGAGGACAGGTATTACATTTCGTAAGGGTGCGGATGTTATTTATTCTTGGTGTGTTTAACTGGTGTTCGCCCAACTTTTGATTAATGTTGAATGCCCGCCCTTGCGTTACTTGTGATTCTTTAAACTTCTAGAGACCGCGAGCCAAGTTTTGACTTTGGGAACACCCGCGATGCATGAAAAAGACACGCTTACCGTCAGGGATATATGCAATCGAGTAAGGGTGCACTCAAGGATGAATAAGTGACGGCCCATTATGATCACTGGTACAACTCTGTTGCCTTTCATTATCTTAACGGCATATCCATAGGTGGTCTGATCATATCAGGGTTGCATGAGTACCGCGATTCAAGCACAATCTAATTGCTCTCTTTGTTACTTGGGTATTGTAGTAGACGGCCTTCGACCGCCTTGCTGCGATCATTAAATTACCAACTTGCCGACCAAATCGATTTTCTTGCCAATCACATTTTGATCGTTATGAAAAACAGTCGGGCAAGAAGTTCAATGACCTTTTCTGGTAGAAAAAATACGAAATCCGCTGTTGTCCGCGCGAAAACGGAAAATCCGCGCGGAAAGGCAAAATCCGCGCATAACATGTCATTTTCCGCGATCGCGGATTCTCCCGGGCCCTATAGATGTCCAACCAGCAGTAATCGGCACACATGCTTCTTATTGTCGATATGACATATACCTCTAGTGAGAATTTTGCAGAATATTGTTAATGTCAGACTGGCAGTTAGCAACAATGGGTCTCCCATGGGGTAAATATCTGAGAAGCAGTTAGCATCAATCTGTTTTTGGTGATATGAATGTCCGGCCGGCATTAATTAAAGGCACTATCAGTGATCATCCAAAAAAAGTCAAAATATTCAAAATTTGCAGGAGGGTCATTCCATGTAAATTCAACAAATCAAGTACACCATCACCTCACGGATTTCTTTCTTTTTTTGGTGAATTGAAAGATATTTATGAGAAACTAAAATCCTGAAAATTTGAGCTCTGTACCTCTTTTCGTTTTCATACTACAGCAATTTTGAATTTGAGGGGGGTCACCTCAAAAACATGTACCGGTGTGAAATTCAATATTCAGAGGGCCATAAGTAAAGAACTACACCCCTCAGATCCTTCAAACTTGGAATTCTGGATTACCTTTTACTGCAAATTGCAAATATGTGATCAGAAAAATATGCACCTTGCTCCAATTTAAAGTTACAGGGGCTCAAAAATGGCTCCAAACCACTCGGACCATACTTTAATTCATTTTGCTAAGAGATGAAATATGCCCTGTAAATAACCAATTGGCATGGAATGACCCAGGAGTAGTGTAAGAGTGAAGGATTAGTCTGTAGAATTCACATAAGTTACCTTTGCAATTGAAAAATTACAAAAAAGGAAGAAAATAGTAATGTTCAAAGATACGAATCTTCATTCAATTACGTGTTGTAGTAAGTATCCGTACATCAGTAATGATTAAAATATCTGGGCTAATTGCGAAGCAGTAGTTGCAAGACAGGGCTTGCAAAATACACAGTTATTAGTCATACAGTGGTGTGGCTACTCTGCTGTACCTATCCCAATGGCTACCTGTAGTTGCCCATTTAGGTGGAGAGAAGGTGGATATGGTGTAGACAGTACCGGAGTAGACACGCAGTTACCATGTAACTACCATGAAGAAATTGGCCGTGTACATGGAAGCCAGAAAAGTTAGGTCAAATTAATGGGGGAGTTTTGAGGTCTTATCTGTATTTAATGAGTATAATTCCATGTGATTTTGTTTCCTTATTTTCTACAGTTAACAGACAAGGCATCCATAGTGACAGACACATCCACATCACAGACTAGCGAACTACTGGGCTCAACAGCGGAGCAAATCTTGGAGCCCGTCAAGGAAGTCCCTTTTACAGAATTAGGTTTGGGAGGCTATACACCTGTAGGATTGGTACAATGGGGTCTTGAAGCTCTGCATATGTCTGTTGGGTTGCCGTGGTGGGGAGCTGTTGCTGTAGGTAAGTGGATTGGTTTTATTGTCCATTGGGAACTGAAATGAGATTTTGGCCTGAAATTATGCTCCAGGATCATATGGTCCAGGACCAAATGGGTCTGGGGCATATGCTCCTGGAGCATAAATAATCTGGAAAAATATTCTAAGTCAAATATGCTCCAGGATTTGAATATGCTCCTGGAGCAAATTTGATGCACAATGCTCCAGGAGCATATAGCAAATACACTACTGGAGCAGTGGAGAAATATGTTAAGTCAAATACATGTGCAGTCAGACAGCAGGTCATGATTTCTTGGCACGTAATTCTCAAGCTATTACCAGTGCTGAATCTTTGGGAAGTTTTCTGAAATGAAAGCTTAAATTGAAACCATTTTAAGTGGGCCTGCTACAATTATTAGATGCGCTAAATGAGTCAAGAAATAAATCGGTAGTTTTTTCTTTGTCTAGCATATCAAAAAATGTATACATAACTGCATATTTTTAGTTTCTCGTGCAGTAGCAAATAATCAATGCACTTGCGTCAGTTTGACTAGACTCATAATGGCACGCACCCCTGCGGGGCTTGTGCCATTATTCAGAGTCAAACTGAGTGCGCGTGCATTGATTTTTTTGCCAATGCTCTCAAAGCTAAAAATATTCAGCCATTAACCTCTAATCCTTGTATTTGCAGGTACTGTTATAGTAAGATTAGCCATGTTTCCTGTTATGGTGAAACAGCAGCGTCATGCAGCCAACATGAACAACCACATGCCACGATTCCAGGAGCTCACAAAGAAGATGAACGAGGCACGAGTTAGTGGAGAACAGTTTGAAAGTAAGCCACATGATTTGTACTGATCTCCAAATTCAGCTGTAGTATTCGTCAATAATTCTGAAACAAAATTCTGGCCACTCGCACATAAACCTGGAAGTGTGTGACGAACGCTTGACAACAGAAATCCAAATGCCAATCCAACAGACGCGAGCGTGCCATTTGTTTCAGAAATTATGACGGCGTCTATAGAAAGGGACCATTTAGCTCATCACTGCATGGATTACATGGACTCAAGTTTATATCGCATAATATCGCATGAACCAGGGTTCCCGCTTAGTAGGATTTTGGCGTCAAATTACAGACAGAATTTTCACCTGGATTTCAATAAATTCAGATGAGTAACATAATGAGGTCCACTTGGACACCATAATTGTAAGCATCTGAAAGGCAAAAAATATATGTTTCTGAACCCCAAAAGCAAAATTTATAGACATAATATTCTGCTAAATGCAGCATTCAAAATAGTGCTTATTGTGGGAAAACCAAATTCTCAATATTGCAATGTCTATTGGTATTGTCTGACAGAAAACTAACTTGTTAACATTAAAATAAGGAAATGTGATACCTCAAAAGTTTCACCAAAAGGCACAGTAGAAATCTTACGCACCGTGTATTTGGAAACTGATAAGCCCTGATTAGTAGTACTACAAACATTTGGTAGGCTGGTCTTGGACCACGAAATATTCCACTGGGCCAGATAATTCTGAACATTTGGAAATTATGGGGTCCAGTGGACTTCAAGTTAAAAACCGATGTGGGAACCCTGGCATGAACCTAGTCTGGTGTGAAGACTTCAAGGAGGTATTACATGTGTGATGGAATAAAGCTCTATAATCCTTCATTGAAGTCTTGACAGTTGGATCAGGGCCTTCCATGTAATATTGTATGAACCTGGTCTAGTGTGAAGATTTCATTGAGGGATTATATGCCTTGAGTCTTGAGTTGATTACTCCTGTTAATCATAAACTTGTCCTAGGAGTTCCGTGCTGTGCATATCGTGCCAAATGGTGCTCAAAATAAATACAAGGTGCAAGTAAAAAGCAGGTCTCCACTGCGACTTAAAGAGATTGGTGGGTTGGTGTTGTTGTCAAATCCCTTAGAACTGGTAGTGCCAGGGACTGGAATTGTCTAGTTGAAACTGCTGAGGTGGCTGTTGTTGGAAGCCTATTCCATACCGGGATGATCCTCACAAAGAATGAATATCTATAGGAATTTACTCTCGATTGGATGGTCTGGTAACTCATGATTTTAGTGTTTCTCCCTTGTCGAACAGATGGAAGAACCGTAGATGAAATGGTATATTAACGAGACCATGGTGAATCTTGAAAAACATAGTACTCTGGTTAAGTAACCTTCTGGTGGCTAAGGAATCCCATTCAAGGCGTTGCAGCATCTGTGTGACGCTAGCAGTTCTTTCGTAGTTGTTAAACACGAAACAAGCAGCTTGACGCTGCACTGCCTCTATCTGATTCACTTGCTCCTGTACATATGGATTCCAAGAGGCCGAGGCATATTCCAACTTTGGTCGGACTAATGCTTGATAGGCTTTTGATTTGACATTTACTGAGCAGGATATAGGTTTCTTCTGAGGATCCCTAAGGTGCTATGTGCACTTGATGTAATATTTAGACATGTTCTTTCCAGTCAAGATGTTGATTTATGGTGACACCAAGGTATTTGTGCTTAGGTTGACTTTTCAATGCAGTGACCATCAACCTCATAGGTGTGATTTAAAGGTTTGGTTTTGCGGGTGATGGTGAGAGCCTCGCACTTAGCTGCATTAAAACACATTTGCCATTGGTCTGCCCACTGGAAGACTTTGTTCAGATCCTGTTGTAGAATAGCCTGGTCATTGGTACATTTGATCTCTCTATACAGGATACTGTCGCCGGCAAAGAGACAGAGGGTAGATTTAATATCAGATACTATGTCATTTATGTAGACCAGAAACAAGGTTGGGCCGAGGACTGAGCCTTGTGGTACTCCGGATGTAACTGGCGACCATTTGGAGTGCGTACCGTTGACTGTGGCACATTGCTCTCATCCCTCGAGGAAATCTTGAATCCAGTTTACGGTCTTTCCCTTGATGCCATAGTATTTAAGCTTGGTAACAAGGCAAAGATGTGGTACCTTGTCGAATGCCTTGCTAAAGTCAAGTAGCAAAACATCCGTCTGCCCTCCCCGGTTCAGTACTTCCGACCAATCCTGCGTCGCCTGTATCAGCTGGGTCTCACAGGACATCTCGCGAAAACCATGTTGCGCATCTATTATGATATTATTCCTGACAGATGTTTTGCCACATGGGATAAGACAACATGCTCCATGATTTTTCAAGTTATGCAAGTGAGACTAACTGGGCGGTAATTTTCCGGAGTAGATTTAGACCCCTTCTTATATATGCCGGTGACCATGGCTTGCTTCCCTCCAGTCGGAGGGAAGTAGACCAGTATCATATGACTGTTGAATTATAAACTGTAAAATGGGGCCTGGTGGAATAAGCTCTATAAACCCTCTTTAAAGTCTTCGTAATAGATTATAGTAGATTTCAAATTGCGGTGAGAGACTGTGAGACCTCATTAAAAGTTTTAGGTGTGTCCATTCGCTGTGATACTAAGGTAAGAGGATTTATTTTAAAATTATGTTTGATAATAACCATGGTGACCCAATATGACACAATTGCATTGAGGTGTCATTTAATTTGAATACCTTACCTTATCTGACTAATGAGCTAAATTTGTGATGAACAAAAGAATATCATTAATCCACAGTACCAATAAAATGCAGCAAGCCATGAACTTTAAAGGTGCATTTCATGAATCCAGCACCTTCTGTTTTATTCATGGTTTACTATATTTACAAAATTTGAGTTGATCCCGATCTTGCGGTTTTGTGTTATGAGCAAATGCTTGTTTCCCACGGTCCCATAGGCCACCGTGCTGTAATTTCTGTCCGTTTATGGACAGAAAATACAAAATTGCACATTTCTTACAGATACGACTGAGTTTGCACGTAAGATTTGGTACACATGGATTACTAAGGCTAACAGTCTCAACTTTTTTGAGGTAAGTCGGTGGAACGAGGTGGTGGATCATGAAATGCCCCTTTAAGCTTGGCAGGGTGGTAGACCATGATGTATATAGCTATGTGTCCAGATATCTGCATGTTAATTAATATTATATGAGATAATTTGCCTATATGGACAAAACAGTATGTGTGGAAGCCAGCTGTTTCTGCAAAGACAATGATATTTGGAATAATTTTAAGGTGGTTTTGCGGTTCTTTTGACTTTTTTACAGTGATAAAATCCTCACAAGACCTGCAGACATTTATGAGGAAGTATGATGTCAACCCAATGAAAAGCTTTCTTGGTATTTTGGTGCAGGTAAGTGCCAGAAATTAAGTTAATAGATCCATCACTGAAAACTTCAGGCATCTGTTAAACAAAGATCTTCAAGAGACATTCAAGTAGTTCTGCCCAGACCAATGTCCAGATCTTATGCCCAGACCAATGTCCAGATCTTATCAAATATATTTGTGGGGGCACATGAGGTGCAGTTGGATCAGTGCTGACCTCATAAGCATAAGGTTGTGGGTTTGAGCCCCGCTGTCGCCAATGTGTTGTGCACTTGGGCATGGCACTTTACCTCGCTTGCCTCTCTCCACCCAGAAGTATAAATGGGTACCGCATATGCTGGAAATGCAAAACAGACTCGCTGTGCGGGAGGAGTGGCGAACCCCCTACAGCAACATTATATGATGGAATCTGGCCCAAACGCCAGAGACAGAGATGGAAATATATATCCAACAAGAGCACGCATAATCCGGCATTGTAACACAGCTGTTTACAAAATTACAAAGCAGTATATTTATATTTGATTTGAATTTGATTTTGAATATTTCATTTGAATTTGTCTTTCCTAGACCACAAATCCAAGCACTTTGCCCGCCCCTGCATTTCTTTATCAGTTTTGATTGCAGTGAAAACAAAGGTTAAATCATTACACACTATTCAAATACTTGCCTCACCCCTCCATCACATGTGGGGAAATGATTACATTTGTCATCGCCTGGTGTCCCAGTAGGTTTATATTCCTCAACCTAGTGGGCATCCAAAACTATCATTAACTATGGCTATAAAGACCTGCTACGTGTCTCCATTATGCAATCTAAAAATTAAGCAAAACAGTCTATATAATATGACCCCCCACAATTTCCAAAATAGGAATCCATTTAAATGTGGAGATTACAAAGTGTTGTCATGTTTTCTACTCCTGGTGCATCACCAGCTAATCCTTGATCCCCACCCTTGCCTCATGTTTCCCCATGTATGGGGGAATAGTACTTTGATATAAGTGTTTTATATTTTCCCCCTTTTTGTGATATAGCCATGCATGTATATTGCTGCGAGTCACAGAATCAACTGACACCATTCAATTATCCGACTGTCCTGTGTTTTATTTTTTTGTTTTCAGGCACCTTTTTTTTATTCTTTTTTCAACTTTTTTCATCGCATTGAGAAAGATGGCGACATTAGCCAGTATAGAGTATGTCCGTTGGGAGGCATGTATTGGTTCACAGAATCTTACGTAGCTGATCCGCGTACTATGCCCTCCCAGTCTAAGCGAGTATTACTATGGTGGTCATTATTCAGGTAAGTGTGGGTATGTCCGTTGGAGGCATGTTATGGTTCACAGATCTTCCGTAGCTGAGAACCCATAATGCCCTCCCAAGTCATACAGGCTAGTATACTAGGGCTTGGTCTCTTATTCAGGTAAGTGTGGGTATGTTCTGGTGGAGGCATGTATGGTTCCCAGGATCTTACCGTAGCTTGACCCCTACTATGCCCATCCCTAGTCATGCTAGTATTACTATGTGTCTATTATTCAGGTAAGTTGGTATGTCCTTGGAGGCATGTTTGGTTCACATATCTTACAGTAGCTGACCCCTACTATGCCCTCCCTGTCATATCTAGTATACAATATACCAAAATTGACTGCTATGATGGCACGGTTAAACTTATAGGCCCAAGGTGATTTCAAAACCATGACTATGCCCGAAGCGAAGCTGAGGGCATATTCATGTTTTGACATCACCGAGGGCCTATAATTGTTAACTGTGTGCCCCGACTATTAAGCAGTCAATATTTGTGTTTTAATATACCAGATTTATATAGATTCTTCTCATCTGATTGTTAAAAGATTTCGTAGATAAAACTGACAAGGCCTACAAAAAGCAAGCTATTTACAGCATGCCATAGCCTGGATTTTTAAATGAACATAAAAAAGTTTAAATATTTACTTACCACTCAAATTATGTCCTCTCAGCTTCTTCATGTTATTGTGATTCCATCCGACTCATAAAATGTCGCGTTCCACAAAAATTAAGTTTCATTTTTGCTTATTAAGTCACTTGTAGAAAGCATATCAATACCATAAGACAGTTAAAAATCAACACGGATAACGTGAAAATCCATCAATCCAACACGTATGGAAAATTGAAATCCATCAATCACGGATTCACAATAGTTAAAATGAGTACACATTTACATATGGTTTGATTTTGTTTTTAAGTTATTTCTGGTAAATTTTTACCACTCATTTGTGAAATTGAAACGTTGGGTTATATTTCGCCTGCTGCTGGTGTTGCTGGTAATATTGACAGGGATGGTCATTGCGCCCGTGGGATTAGCAATGTCACGCAAAATTCCCTCCAGATCAATTCCTTGTCTACACATTTCCAGGCACTGAGGAATTGAAGGGATGTCCTGCATCAGAATGGTGCATTTGCATTTCTGGTTTGGATTTATGTTGGACCTTAATATGGCACGGGCCATCCTTCTTTCTTCTTGTCTGGGGTTTCTTTGCGTAGTGCTTCAAACCTGGATATTCCGAAGTGATGACAGACACTGCCATTAGTGTCCCTGTCTTTTGAAGCCTGCATCTCGCATAAATGTGATGCTCGTGCACGTAGACAGGTGGTTTGTATAATACAAGCGGGTTCCAGCTTTCCGGGAACTGTCGTCATCTGATCACCCATCTTATTTTTCCCAAGTGGAGAGTTACAATACCATGGACCTGATTTTGGCACTTTTGAGCCTGGGTTTCTGCCAGAACCATTCGCACTCTGGGTTTAGCTTCTCCAGCATATGACAAGTAAGAATCCACTGGACCTGCTCTTCATTTGTTTCAATCATCACACCACCATCACCACCTTGGGCTCTTTTCAAATCATCCCACGGTTATTGTAGTGAGAGTATCTTTCAATGTTTATGTATCGGCTTTCCAGTTTGACTCTTAACCATGCATTCAAAACTATCACGTTCTTTCGCGCACGATTCTCCTCTTCTCTGTTTGTCAAAATTACCACATAAAATCCAAAAATACCTTGTTTTTGAAGGCCCAGTGGATCAGTAACATCGCAGAGAATCTTGAAATAATTCTCACTTCTCTTCCCTGTTATTGCCTCGTTGTGGTGTTTCCCAAATCCCCTTCCCCTTCGCTTCATTGTCGCTGAGAACGCTCTTGAAGACTCTTGATGATTAATCAAAATCCGATGCCCTCTGAATGTCAGATTTACCCTTTTGATGAATGAACGCTGGAGGCCGCAAACTGGATAGAAAGCATGGTTCTATCTTGCAGTACCGTTCCACCTTTTTTTGGCGGCCTGCTCCACAAATAGAATTTCCGAAGAATGTCGTCCAGATTCAGAATTCGGCAGTTCTTTCCACCGCTTGAGATCCTTGTCAATTAAGCTGCAGGTAATCTGCGAAGATTTTCACCGCGTACTTTATCTGTGACTTTGTACTTTTGCTATCAGCGGCATCCATGATCTCTCTCAATCTCGTCAGTCAACGAGTAAATCTTGGTTGATCGTTAGTATTTTGAGCCATATTATGCGATAAATTATCACAAGTTTGACATGTAAACAAACACTGACAAATACTACGATGACGCAAGTTGTCAAGTCGTGTCGTCTGCGCGAGCAAAGTGGCCAATTCACAAGTGACCTGATCTCTGTTACACACTCCTGTAATGAAACGCTCATCCTATCAGGGGACGCTCCACACCGCTCGATCTATGAATATGGTGTTGAGACTGTCCTATCATTTTCTGGGCACAGTCGATTGCAATGCCCCGGGGCACGTTAATATACGTCATCTGATAGATTAAAGGGCACGTTATTTTAATGATCTACTTTTAACAATCAGATGATAGGAAAAGCTATATATGCGGTATAAATGTGGTCTATTATTCAGGTAAGTTGTTGGGATGTCCATTGGAGGCATGTTTTGTTCACAATCTTACAGTAGAGCTGACGCTACTCTGCCCGCCCAGTCTAGCTAGTATTACTAATGGTGGTCTATTATTATTCAGGTAGTTGGGTATGTCCGTTGGAGTCCTTTTTATGGGTCAGATCACAGATCTACAGTAGCTGACCCATACTATGCCCTCCCAGTCATATCTAGTATTACAATGTGGTCTATTATTCAGGTACGTGTGGGTATGTCCGTTGGAGGCATTTAATTGTTCACAGATCTTACAGTAGCTGACCCATACTATGCACTCCCAGTCATAGCTAGTATTACTGTGTGGTCTATTATTCAGGTAAGTGTGGGTAAATGTCCTTGGAGCATGTTAGGGTTCACAGATCTTACAGAGCTGACCCCTACTATGCCCTCCCTGTCATAGCCTTAAAAAAGTATCTGTGTGGTCTATATCAGGTCACTTGTGGGTATGTCCTTGGGGGCATGTTATTGGGTTCAAACAGATCCGTACAGTAGCTGAACCCATACTATGCCCTCCAGTCATAGCGAGTATACAATGTGTCTATTAGTCAGGTAAGTGGTGGTATGTCCGTTGGAGGGCATGTTTATGTTCAACAGATCTTACAGTAGCTGACCCATACTATGCACTCCCAGTCATAGCGATTATTTACTATTTGGTCTATTATTCAGGTACGATGTGGGTATGTCCGTTTGGAAGCATGTTATGGTTCAACGATATCTTACAGTAGCTGACCCATACTATGCACTCCCAGTCATAGCTAGTATTACTGTGTGGTCTATTATTCAGGTAAGTTGTGGGGGTATTTCCGTTGGAGGCATGTTAGGTTCAACAGATCTTACAAGTAGCTGACCATACTATGCACCCAGTCATAGTCTAGGATTTAATACCTCATATATAGTTCCTGTCATCTCTGATTGTTAAAAGTGGAGGCATGACTTCAACTAGCTCAAGAAATGAACCAAAAATGTAACTATGCCCTGGGAGAGCGGGCATCTCATCCATTCATGACCTATGCCCTGGACACCTCTTCCCAGCATAGAGACTGCCGTAGGAACTTATACCCATCCGTATTATGAGTGGTACATATTGAAAGTGGTGTAAGACATGAATATAAGCAGACCGATTTTTGATTACTTCGTATGTGGGGAGTCCTGTGCTGTAGTGTAAAGGTGCTGATACAAACCTGAGATCAAACAAGAGCAATGGAATGGCTGAATCGCAGCAATCAGTAGCCTAATCAGTGCTTTGTGTTGTTGTTTACTTTACACTATAACTGCTCGTACTGAAACCTATCCCGTCTGATGTGTTTTGACGCGACCTGTCATAGCTCCATCGGCGTCGCGCTTTGCGTTTTTGAAATAAAATTGCTGCGCCCATTGGCATCGGCACTCAGGTTTTGACGGGTCTCTGGCAAACGATTTTCTAAACTAAATTCTATTTCTATCTACCGTTTAGACGCCCCTAGATCCAAAGATTCTTCTTTCTGCATAATCAAGAGACAACATAGTGTTATAGGTGATTGTAACAGCAATATAAGTTGGAATACACATGTGTTATCGTGATGGTGTTTGTGTGTTTTCATCGTGTTAGGGGAATGCTTGAAGCGGTGATTGTAAAAGGTGCTGAATTCGGAGCTGCAAGGAAAATTACAATAACACATCTTGCCGACAAAAAATGGGCAAGAATCATTACGTTACGGCGATCGTGTTTGGACTCCACATCACGTCCCATCAACACAATAAGGTTGATTGCTAATTCTTGAAGTTTTGGACCCTAGTTACACAAAATTGTTAAACCATGGCATGCACTCCATGACAACATGGCCTATAGCTCATTAGCTACAAACACATGATATAGCTTGTTATGACAAAAATCTATATATTCGTTATATAAAACAAATATTGATGCTTTTTTATTTCTGGAGCATGGTGGTAAACTATAGCCTCCTCGGTGTCTCGAAACCATACTATGCCCCTCGCTACGCCTCGGTGCATAGTATGGTTTCGAGATCACCTTGGCCTAGATTTTCAAACCATGCCCCTCAAGCAGTCTATTTGGTATATTACTATGGGTCCTATTTTCAGGTAAGTGTGGGTATATCCGTTGGAGGCATGTTATGGTTCCGACTTAACAGTAGCTGACCCCTAACTAATGCCCTCCCCAGTCATAGCTAGTATTACAATGTGGTCGGATTATTCAGTTACGTTTGTGGACTGATTTTGGGGTCGACATAAACAATGAAACTCAAGCACTCACTGAATGCAATATTGAGATTTACCAACCTTGATATGATATTAGGTGGACCTTCCTTAAGGAACATCCAAATATACTACTTAAGGAAAGGCACTATCATGATTTGCTAAATCGAAAAATAAATGAATCGTCCAAAAATCATATTTTGCATGTCTGTAACACTATAGGTATCCTAACATACCCTACAGTTATAAAGAACCAAAGCAACCTAATACTGGCAAATTGGATAATTAGTCATTACCTCGTAACTGAATGGAGATTCATATCTTTAACGGTGGGTGTTCCGATTTATGTGGTCATGTTCTCCACTTGATGAATCCTGCACCTGCATACACTTACCATCAAGTATCGGGGGAAACAAACTTCTTTTGCGGTTTTTTATAATAGAAGCGATAACCCGCATTGCAAGCACCTATTCACTACTGTGTTTAATATTGATGGGTTCACCACAAAACGGGCAGTTTTTTTGGTTAATATCTTGCAAACGGATGATGTGGAAGCTGAAATTTCAGGACGCATATGAGACAATCGGCCTTTCAATCTGATATCAAAATTTATCTAACTTTCCGGGTAAATCAGAGGGGGGTCCCAGAGGCTATCGGAACAAGCATCCTTTAAACACTGCTTATTTTCTTTTCTGTCATTTTCTTAAATTTTTTTCTTTGGGAAAAAAGTTATGAGAATTCTCAGAATTATCCTTCACTTAGAAGCCTACTCTCTAAGCTACTGCTCTACTCTTCCAAATTTCAAACATTTTTGAACTCTTTGGGTAAATCACTGATAGTGTCTGGCATTCTGTGATGTGCTTAACCAGATCTCCATAAAATTAATAAAATGTGAGATTTTGAACCAAGCATGACTGCTTCTAAAACCATTGAAAATGGCAACTTAAAGCAACCTAATAAATAGAAAAGCCTGATGTTTCAATATGAATTTTTTTTAGAATAAAAGTATGACTTTTTTGACATTCTTGCACAAAAGGACTTCTCCAGTTTTTCCACCGCAGAAGAAAAATGAATTTTGCAAAAAATAGCGATTTGGGGCCTATACGTGGCCTGAAGAACCATTTCAGAGCCCTGACTCAAGGATAGAATAAATCAAGCATTATCCTAATACATGGGCAGTACACACGATGTTATAACAATGGCAGCTATTTGCACTTGCGACCATTCTTGGCACTCACACAATGATATGGTAATCGCTGCAAAATATAAAGTTGACCTTCCCATCATATACACGGCTTTGTGCTTGAAAATTCTCTTCAATGTACTAGTTTGATAATTATTTAGTGCTTTGGAATCCTGTAGCCAGAACAACCATATTTCGTTTGCAGGACATGTAATATCTTTTTAAGCATATTAGCTTATTTTTTTTTTTGAAGAGTTCCCCCAATTTTTCAAAAAAATTGAGATTTTTACAACTGTTGCATTGGTAGCTGGCTAGTTCAACAATGTGTGGGGGGCCATCCCTGTTCCTGGTTTACGCCGAAAATGTCTGTGTCTCCAAAACAAAGGACTTTTGTAATTAGATAATTATTATCGGGATCCCGATAAGAACTTCAACGGCTTCTGAAAACGGCCTTCCAATGTGAAATAGGCCGGGAAATAGCGCCATGTACGGTCTACAACAAACTCATCCTAGTTGTTTTAATGGGTTTGAAGGGCAAATCAATTAGAGGTTATTTTCTCAGGTGGCACAATGTCATCATGGACGGACATAAACATTCCAGCTCTGGCCGTTAAGTCAATCTGATCCCAAATTCTCCAAAATTCTTATGTCAAATCGCTTATTTTTATGATAAATACAGAAAAACATTTTTTTCCTTCTCGTTCGCCATGTATAGTTTCCTAACCATCAACCAAGTAACTGTTCCAAATATCAAAGTTTGAAATTGGGGGCACTCTTAAAAACACTGGTGCCATTATTGCTTTAACAATTATAAGGGGATAAAATGCTTAATATCACAAAGGCAATTTTAATTTGCTGTTTGTTTGTCATGCAGTTGGTGGAGAGGCCGCGGTGTCAGCAACCACAAGCTGAGAAGGTGAAGAAAGTGATGAAATTTGTTCCCTTTGTATTACTAACTCATTTATTTCAATTTTCTCCTCCCACAGGTAGGGAAATTTACTATTTTGTAAAGCACAGTTTTGGGTGGGTCATGACCAATGCAAAGCTGCCCTGTATTGTTAACAAAACACCTGTCCCACCACCAACTAAGTCCACTTGTGACCAAGGGCTCTCACATTGTTTTAGTGGAGTTAACTGAAATATTAGCCAGCAAAATGTGACGTTCTCTATGCTGGAAGAAGCAATGAGCTGGCCCTATGCGTTTGTAAACCCGGCTATTTTTGGCTGAAATTGTAACTTGATACGTGACTGTTTCAAAATTAAATTAATACTACTGCTAGTGCTGCAGGGACTTGAAAATTTTCCACTGGGAAAGCTTCGGTTCATCCACCTATAAAGTTGTGGGTAGTTAAGGGTGTGTTTCAGGGCCAAAACTAATGCTGTTTCCATTGAGTAAGGTTCTTCAGAATATGAATTGAATGGTAAGGATGGCTGGCCCTCTGCTACAAAGGGTGTCGTTGGTTCACATCAGAATCTATTTGTAGTAGAGTAAGAAGATCGGCACATGACCCCAAAAAAAATTGCACAGAATGTGTTTTGTTGTGCATTTTCTGGTAGTTTATGGTAAGCTTAACAAGTTGCACAAAATCGAAAGTCCCGAAAGTGTTCAAACCTATGCATAAACAAACATAGCCCCTCCATCCGCCATTTTGGAAAAACATAACTCCTCATATCTCTGGCAATAATGAGCTAAAAGCATAAACACGATGTCTTTTAATACTAATTCTAGCATAAAAATCATTAAAATTGGGTTGATGAAGTTAAAATTCATATTGACCTAAATCCAATATAGGGCCGCCATCTGCCATGTTGGAAAGTAACAAATTCCCTTGTCTCTCTGGTACCCCCGGATGGGCCACAAGGACCAACAAAATGTCATATCTCCTACTAATTTCCATTACAATCCATTAAAAATGGATTTTATGAAGTTGAGAATTATCATCTATTGACCGCTAAATCCAATATGGTTGCCAGCCACCATGTTTAACAGTACAAATTCGCTTTTATTTCTGGTAGCCCAAAAGCCCACATGGGCCAAAATGACAATATGTGTTATTTTTTTATTATTGTAGCATAAGAAATACAATTAAGATGGTTGTTGTAAATTTTAAAGAGACCTTGTGTCCTTAAAAATGGCACGCTGCCATAAATTCCTCCTATTTAGCATCAGAGGCAGATTAACATGACAACATGAGGTGCTATTTTCTATTAATTTCAGTGTCATATAATACAGTTGTCTGTGTGACTGAGTGTCACCACCCATTTTCTATTGTGGTCCCATTAGTTTTTGTTTGCATCATTTTTCAGCACTATACCCAAACGGCCTCGTCTACAATGCATGGTTTATTCTGTACATGTCGCTATGGTAGCTTGGACACTCCTCATGAGGGACACTCAGTTTCGTTACACGATTAGAAATGCATTCTAATTAAAAATGATTTTTTAGTGGGGCAATTTGTCCAAATTTCGTAGCCATATAGATTTTTATCACCTATAAATCTAATCACATTTTTTGTTCTTTAACAGTGTAATTGTGAAATCCTTGAACAGAAAGTACAATTTCACATTATTTATTCAGCTCATCACAACCGAAATGGGCCAAAACATGGGGCCAAAACCTTGTTAGTATGAATGTCCCAAGCTTGTTGTGGAAAACTTTTGTTTTGGAAAGGTACCTGTAGCGTATATATTCCAAGACTCTGATTGCTGATCATTTAACAGGGACTAACCATGGGTTGCAGCCTTCATCTCATTTCTATCGATTAAGGTCTAGTTTGGGTAGTACAAAATATCTGGAACAAGCTCGTAACACAGGGTTACCATGGATGACTGAGGAAAACAAATTTTTTTTGGCCCCCCCAAATATTCTGAATAGTATCGCAACCGGAAAATGCATTGGAAAAGAACATTGGAGCAAATGTTACACTGAATAAGCACTTCAGGAGATTGATATCATACACATATTGTTCCTCAATGTGTCTGTCAGACCAAAGATAAAGGTCATTACAGCCCCCTTCTGCATATTGGAGAAGTTGACTATCTGTGTCTTTTCCATTTTGGGTGGGTGACCTAATTATGCCATGGCAACTGCTGTTTGCTATAATATCAACATCTACATTTTCCTTTTTTCCCAGCAATATTTTGCTTTGATTATGTCTCCCTTATTTGCGATCCGTGTTGCAACTTTATGTTGTGCCTGTCTTTTGTGTTCGGTGTCACCAGTGTCTCCCTGGAAGACAAATGGATACTTTGCCATATGTTCAAGAGCCTTTCAACTAAGGAAAGATGCATAATCGTCAGCATTGCAACTATAGGTTGCTTCTCTCTGTCCATTGCAAGCGATGTAAAAGAGCAACCTCCATAACAACATAGTGATCAGTCCCTTTGGCACTAAAGTCTTGGGGCCAGCAGCCATCGGAACAAGGGACACATGTTCGTAATGGCCATCAGAAATTGTGCTTTAAATCTGGATAATGGATGACGGATATGGTGACAGTTCATGGCAAAGCCCCGTTATCTAAAGAGGTTCTCTGCCATATTGGTGACACTAGAATAGGAAATCTTGAAATAACAGAAGCTTGGTCATCGCATGATCGTTACCTTGACAGCCTAGAATTCAATAGTCCTTGCCCTTTAGTTTCCCGTCGTTTGTAGCTATATTAGAAAGTAGCTTTGTTTTCCATTTGTTTGACTTATTCTTTGCCTACTTGGAAACAAATCTTTACCTTTGACAGCCTCATCAGATTTATCCGCGTGGCAAATGTTTCTCAAGGGTTTTCTCCTGTGAAACGAGAAGGCGGTTCAAACTTGGCTGCAAGCTTGACAATCAATGCATCTTTCACATTGCACCACGAATCAAACATCCGTTGTCTCTTCAATGGACCACTGTGTGAACTTAAACACAAAAGCCAACACACATAACATCGCATACGAGGGATCGCAAACTAGGTAGACAGCAATTGCAACAAAATTTGCTGAAAAAAGAACACGTTAGCTCTCCGGATTCCTCAAATTATCTGGATAGCAAGGCTCCTCACTAGTTTGCAAGAGACTGCACGTAATCTAATTCAAAGGAGATGCAGATATTGATATAGCAAAAGGCAGCCATGCAATAATTTAAGTCCAAAAATCCCTATTGGCGAAAACAGACCTATTGATACTTGTTTCTCCATTATGCAGAAGAGTGCGGTAATGCCCTTTACTTTCGGTCTGGCAGAGACAAAAAATATGTGTACGCTATCAGCTGCTGAGCACTTCTTCCTTGATACCATTGCTCTACTCTCTGGTTTCCCCATACCTGTTTCAGGTTGCGATACATATACTTCATGAATATTTGTGGTTGGCAAGAAGTCAAAGTAATTTATGGTGACCCTGTGTTACGAGCTTATTTTGTACTCCAATATGATCCCGGAATCGAAAGAAGTGAAGGTTGCAATGCAGATTGTGTCCCTGTTCAATGGTCATGCAATCGGAGTCTTTTTTTATGTTAAGGCATAACCAGGGCATGGAAACAACAGACTAAACATCTGGTAGAAACCACTGATGGGTTGGTGCCGAGATAGCAATTACCCCCCTCTTTTTCTTAATGCCGGCCCCGATGATTAGATAGCATGAATGTGCTCAGGAAGGGCATACCAGATGTGGGCAGTTAAGGAATAATGATCCTCTGATGGCTGACCATGTCGATCTTGGGTCTCAACTGCGAGGTCAATGAGATCGGTAAAAAAAAAGAACTGACAAAAAAAAAAAAAACGGAAAAGCGCCGGAGCGAGGGTCTATAACTCTTGAATTTTTTAGACATCGGTTGGCAAAGTAGTTCATGAGCCTCCCCTCATCACACATGCGGTGGGAAGAGGTAGTTTGCTCTAACTGCTCTTCGTGTTTAAAAACTGAAGATGTCCACCAAAAACCTCCTCTCATCTCTGCAAAACTCCACTCTGGAGAACTTATGATACAGCTCAGCGTGATGTGCAGACCTGATGGTCAAATTGACTTGGGCTGATAGTACAAAGGGGAAATTTTTTGGCTTCCCCTCTTATGCAACACAAGTCCTGCACCAGAGTTTAATCACTGCAAATGATCTCATGCGATTGTTCTTCAGGATGCATCACACAATGAAATGTATCTGCAGAAAGAATGGAATGCACCATAGCTTTGACATTCACATGTGAAAACATTGATCAAGAACCAGTTCTCAATGAGACTGAAGACTAATTGTTATAGTGGTGGTCGAATCTTGTTGCCACCAAGATTGTCCTGCCCATGTTTTGGTGATGATGTGAATAATGTGTAACTGTAACTCTCTTTACTAACTTTGGAATTGCCATTACAAGTATACCCCATATTTTGAAATGGTGATAGCTATTTATAACCGATAAAAATTCAACATGGCTACACATTTTGGGGACAAATATCCCACTAAAAATCACTTTAACACAACCATCTTAATGTATTTATTATCAAAAAAACTGAACCCTTATTTTCTATATTTGCCCATACGGGTTCAGATTAAAAGAATTCATACTTTCCAACCTGCGGATGCAGCCATATTGGATTTAGAGCCAAGATGATAGCATCAACTAATAAAACCCATTTTTACTGGATTTGTTATGCTAGATTAGTAGGAAATGATATCTTGTTTTTCATTTGGCCCCTCCTGGCCAGAAATACAGTAATTTGTACTTTCACATGGCGGATGGCGGCCAATTGAATGTTGAGGTTAAGGTGATATCTCAACGTTATAAAACCCTATTTTAATGGATTTCTTATGCTAGAATGATAGGACTGACATCTTGTTTGTCCCTTTTAGCCTCAGTTTTATTGCCAGAGATATGAGGATTTAGGTTTTTCAAAATGGCGATGGCGGCCATTTTTTTATGTCATAGTTTAAACACCTTCTCTGGGACTTGATTTTGTGTCAACTTTTATATTTTTTAAACTGACCTAGACTACCAAAAAAAGCCAAGAAACCTGCTGTTGCCATTTGTTGGGGTTAGTGGTGGGTATCTGTCATATTTTTGATCCTACTATTGGTAGAATTTTGTTACAGGATCCCTCTAATATTACATGTCATGTCTTTCCCTCCATTTAAAAGGGGATGACCAGATTTAACTATATAAAATGTTCATCTTGATTTAATGATCATGACCTTACACTCCAATCGGTAAAGTTTCTTACCTATATTTCAATCCGTTTTGATGTGAGAGCTAAAATAGTAATTTTGTAAGATTTCGTAAAATTAATATTGGTCGACCAAAATGGGGCACTTTTTGCACTAATTGTATCAAAACCAAACACCTTTTAACCCAAATATTTCACAGAGTAAATGAGAAAAATAATTAGCTTTCTTCAGATACCAACATTTTTAATACTTCTGCTAAAATCTGTATTAGTCTTATACTAGCTCATTGATGATAGTAAGCTTCATTTAAAAACAAAACCATCATTGCAATGATATCCTTTGTTCTCACTTTCCCACAATTTATCTTTCTCTTCCCCTTTTTCTTTTCAGGCAATCTTTATGTACTGGATTACAAGTAATTCTATATCTGCATTGCAAGTAGGAATTTTGAAATTTTCAGCTGTGAGGAAGTTTCTCAAAATCCCAGAGAGGGTAAAACATGACCCAGCAGAATTACCAAAGAGTGAGGGTTTCATTAAAGGACTCAAGTCAGGTGAGGAAGCACAGGGTTGTGTTGTGCCACATTGCATAATTACCTCTAAAGGTCTGTTCATACTTCCATTACTGCAATGTTCCGTCATTTCCGCTGCACTACATATCATTTTATTGCAGGTCAACCCAGGTTACTTCAGGTCACAGGTTGCAGTACATTGCAGTAAACTTGCAAAGGATTGCAGTAAAATTGACATACGATGCATCTTAATGCATCGCAAGTTTAACTTGCTGTATTGCAGCATAATGCAATGCAATGCAGTGAAGTATAAACGGACCTTAAGGCTGTACTTCAGGGATGGAGGAGGGCAGAGTTTTATCTATGGGGGAACTGGAGACCCTCATCAGACACTCAAATTGTTTTGAAAGAAAGGGGTAGTTACATGGTATTTCTAAACTGCTCCTCTTCCATGGGGACTGTGACCTATATATTGGCCATGAGCTACCAGGACTGGCTACAGGGGATCTTATTTAATTCAACCTGTAACCTTTTTACTTCAAAACTATTCCCTATTGGACAGAGTTATAGTACAAATTTAATATCAAAACCATTTTTTCAAAATACGAGCGAACAAATGTGAACTAGTTTTCTTCAAAATATTCAGAATGATAAAACATTTTCATTGCCCAAGAAAGTTTTTTCAGTGCTCCTGGCAATCAGGTGATTTGTTGAACCCTGACAAATGAGTTCCTTATACCATTGTTGAAGCACAATTGGAATTGATTATGCCTCTTATATGGGGTATTGAATTCATATTAAATAGCCATAGAATAATCATTGTCAGGTTGTGCAGTGCATGTGACTCCCATTTGCTGGTCATGACCTGACCATATTATTCCAAATGAATTCAATACCCCCCATAATGGGAGGAATATACTTGATTCCAGTTGTACTTTCAATAGGGGGTGTGTGGAATTCATCTGGAAGAGCCTGCCCATTGCCATACTGTAATAAATCCTGGAAGTAAACCAGAATTTGATGTCTTCGGTCAGACAGGATCTAAAGTAGTTTTAAATCAAATTAAATTATTATAATAATTATTTGTGTATTTGACTGACAAGTGGGAGAGTGTGGCTAAGTGGTTAGGGTTCTTGCCTGTGGCCCAAATTTCCTGGGTTTGAACTCGTGTGGGGACATTTGCTGGCAATTATTCAAGTACGGTACTCAATTTTGGATTTGATTTGTATACCAGCTATAGATTAAATTCAGAATAACACTCTCCTCCATGGTTCACTTTTAAACATTGTTTAAAATAGAGGTGGGCTATAGAGGGTCATATTTGGGTCATAGTTTCAGATCACTTCGAACACAGGCTAGAATGATGACTTTATTGGTGGTTATCCCATTTTCAAAGAAAAAAAATTAAAAGTGCGAAAACCAGGGTGCCCCAACGAAAAATCCAAAATGGCCGCCAAATTGGCCAAAATCATATTTTTGACCATAACTTGATAAGCTTTTGTTTAATCACCTTCATTTTTGTGGCAATACCCATGTTTTGGCCTGCAAGGAATCATTCTATGCAATTTCTATCTCACCACGACTTTTCGTTTTCTCGGTATGGCAGTTTTAGCCTAAAATTGGACTGCGAGGGCGCTTTCCCAAAAAGTGTATATCGTATGAAAAGTTTTAAATTTTAACTGGTGGGCCATCATCAGAATTGTTGATGCATCATTTTCTGAAGATAAGAGCTGTGTAACACTTACCATTTTCCCATGGCATTAATTTAAAATCTGACAATAACACTCCCATTGGAATGTACAGGGGTCAACGAACTTTCTAACATGTGGGTTTCAATGGAGGGCATTTTTATGACATTAAAAAGCCTACAGTTGTAAAACCGCAAACTCAGTGCAAGTCAAATTTTCAGCATGTGTTCATAATAAAACTCTCTTCAACTTTTTGAATGTTAAAATCACCATTATCAATTGGATGCGCAGTTTATGGGAAAGCGCCCTCACAGGTCAATTTAAGCAAAAATGGCATTTTCAAGAAAACGAAAGGCTATGGTGGGATGAAAGTTGCATAGCATGATTCCTAATACCCCAAAACATGGGTATTGCCACCAAAATTAAGCAAATTGAACAAAAAATAATTGAGTTATGGTCAAAAATCAAATTTTTGACAATTTGTCGGCCATTTTGGATTTTTTGATGGGGCACCCTGGTTTTCGCACTTTTTTCATTTTTTTCTTCGAAAGTGGGATCAGGGTGATTAAAGTCATCAAATGAGCCTGTGTTCGAAGTGATCTGAAACATTGACCTTCTATAGCCCACCTCTATTTAAAATGAGATTTGAAAGTATCCCGTCCATCATTGGTCCCGTGTACAGAGAGTCACAACTATACGTGTATATCGCAGCCAGTTTTGAATAAGACTAGGGTGAAACCCCTTACTGTTCCCAATCCTCCCCCCAGCCTCAAAGTGGGCCGTGTTAGGAGCGTCTATATCGTGGACACACGCAGCCCAGGATCAGCTTACACAGCTCAACTAATCCTGACACCTGAGCCATTATTAATGGCTTGCATGAATGAACGAACTGACAAGTGCACACATTTTTTTAAACATTATTTAAAATGAGATTTTAATCCATAGCAGTGTGAGGGTGTGTGTGATCTCCAACCAAACTTCTGAGTCCGTGAATGTTGTTTTTAAAGGTCAACAGTTGTCAAGAAATTACCATTTTCTTTGGTGTCAATTTGTTTTTTGCAGGGTGGAATAATGCAGCTGTAACGCAAGACGTAATGCAACAGAAACAAGCACACATCAATAGACTCAAAGAAGCTGGTACAGGACCTGTGCCACAGACTTTTGCCTATGATCCTACACAACCAGCTCAGCGGCTATCAACACAAAGGAGAGACCCCAGGAAAAAGATCCGATAGAACATGATTTGAAACATGGCATGTACCATCATGAATTGAGGCCAAATGCCACAGACCTTTGCCTATGATCGCACACAACTATACTTTGTTTCATCTCGACTTTTGTAGTGATGCCACCGTGTGTTGGTTGTGCGATATGTGCTCTGCATGGCGCGACAATTCACCTGCCTGTCTCATTATTCACAGGCAGTTGGCAGTTAGGGGTGAAGTTGTAGCCTTGACAATTAAAAAATATGCTATTTTCCTGGTAGATTAAGTGTTAAATGACATCTATCACATACTAGCTTAACTATCACAGAACCAAGGCCTCTGGACTCTTCCTGGTTAATTCATTAGAATAGGCACGAACACGCTTACTTTCGCTGATTACCAATAATACAAACGAAAGAGCAGGCGGACGCTGTTTTCGCACCTACCGAGGTCAAAGTTCCATACTAATTAAAATATTATAACTGTGCACTTCTACTGTTTTAAATATGTCACATTCGTCATAGTAACTATGAACATGCTATAGCCCATGCTATTTTGGAAGCCATTTTGGAAATCTGCAAAAAACACCGTGCCTGATCTTTGCGACAGTAAACTTTTTGAACAAACGACATGCCTGACGATGTTCTTGGATATTTAAGGGTCATTTTATAACCGAGGGTCGCCTGGCGAAATCAACAAGAAAGTGCATTTTTCTGTGCTGTAAGTTTTAGGCATAATGGGCTTGGGCGGTAAACATCTAAGCGTCCGCCAGTGAGCTTGCTGATTCAAGATGGCCGTCCGACCTCTAGCCTTATTATTCTATCTCTATGCACAGAACAGGGTGGCAATTCACTTACTCGGCTTGTGATTTACAAGCAGTTAGGGGAAGAAGTTGTAGCCATGTCAATCAAAAATATGCTATTGTCCTGGAAGATTAAGTTAATCACATCTATCACATAAACTATATTATAATAGGCCACATGTGTCTGTCTGTCCAGCTATTTTCTCAGAGGCCGGGGGTCGTACGGTCACAAAACTTAATGGGTGGGTGTAGCTTGGGCTGGTCCGGGCCAGATTAAACTCGATTAGTTAGCGGATACGTGCCCCACAAGCCGGGTAATCGCGAAAAATAGTTTTCAAACAAATAGTGCTTTAAAAAGCCAGGTGATTGCGAAACGGGACAGCCTTGTACTAGATTATTCATTAGAGTTGAGTTTGTTTGAACTAATTTAACTCTGAATAGCATGAAATGCTTGTGTTTAGCGTTCTTTGGCAATCATCAATTTTGTAATTGATGTAAACAGGTTAATTGGGCGTGTTGTTGTCTTTGGCCTAACTTTGGTCAACCAAACCAAATTGCTTGATTGACAAGGGTATAACATCATCCCTAACAGCAAACTTGTAAATCAGGATTCAGGCAAGTAATTTGTCCTGCGTCTGGTACTTTGTCCTCAGAATCGGGGCATAATATGCATACGAGTAGAAGCAGCACACCCAAAATGCTAGCAAGCTTGCGCTGACACTTGAGGTAAATCAAAGTAAAGCCCAGCAGTTATCAGCACAAAGAGAGTACCAGAGAAAGGAGTTGTCAGGACATGACTTCAGGACATGATTTGGAACAAAGGACAGGTCCTGTGCCATTGTCTTTTGTGTATGACCCAACACATCAAGCTCAGAATCTATTAACAAGGACAGATGGCACAGGTCCAACAGGGTTAAGGCTTGATGAACCTAACCAGTGGTGTGTCACAGGCTTTTGTATGTCTGACTACATGTAACCTTTCTGGCCATGGTCTAATCTTCTGAGGGTCGTCGAGTGCCAAATTGTGTAAACAAGTATTTCAATACGGAATAAATCGCAATCTCATCATAGTGCGCAGTTCACACTCCATAGAAAAACGTTTTACACAATTTGGCACTCGCCAGTGGTGTTCTGGGCAGGAAACATTATGCTCAGATCAGGCAACTTTTTGGAAAATCTGCCCCACAACATGAGATGCTCTGAAACTATTTATTTATTATTTAATTTCAATAACCAGTTGAAATGCTGCTTCCCAATATTTAAGCTCTAGCTTTCTTCAGCCCTAGCACCATTCTTACCATGTTGCTGGTAGGCTAAAAAAACATTGGTTGGTATTCTGAAAGGGAGACTAACTTTAGACCTGGGTTTAAACCAGGGTTAGTCCTACAAGAGGGGACCTTTTTTCCTTTCAAAATACTGTGAAAGTTAAATGTAACGGGTGAGAAAATTCCTCATGGATGGGCTGGAACAGCCCATCCATGAGGAATTTTCTCACCCGTTACAGCACACTTTTAGAGTATGTTGTACGGAAAAAAGGTCCCCTCTTGTAGGACTAACCCTGGTTTAAACCCAGGTCTAAAGTTAGTCTCCCTTTCAGAATACCAACCATTAAGTTCCACTTTGACCAATAGGCTTGTAGGACTCTAATATAATAGTATTCAAGTATATGAACTTTTCCACATATTTGCACAATAGGTTTGAGCATAATAAAACTAATTTGGATATTCAAAATGAAATGCTTCCAAAATTAAAAACCTAATGCACAAATATTCACCTGTTCCCTTGGTGATAGGCAGTAACTATAGTTTTTGTATGCAAAAGAAAAGCATCCTAATCCAATTGGGTACTGATGGAGCAATTTTGCATTAGTTGCCAAATTTCGAACATGATTGTTCAGGTTACATTAGACATGAGATTTCCAAAAGAAGCGCCCCCAGTTTTTTGTCGAATTGTTTTTGCATAATTTGGAATCTCACCAATGTATTAGATCCCCGGAATAATTAGCCAATACAGAAACCTCATATTACATGTACTAAGATGATTAATTTAGTACAGTTTCTGATCTTTTTCTGTCGTAAACAAGAAAGTCAAAGCATGGTTTTCTATGGGGACGATTGCGATAGCAGGCAAGTTCAACACATGGTTTGCGGTTTTCTATTGTACTTGTTTGTTCAATGAACCTTCGAAACGTTCTTGGTAGGTAGTCTACGACCGATCCAGTGAAAATTGAGAGAAATTTGTATCCTCAAATAATCTCCTCATGTCACTTCAACTTGAAATGTTCCTGCCCAAACAGTCAGATTAAAACTGGAATCCATTAGAGGTCTATCAACAGAAAGACACTGGGAAGAAAGATTTAGTAGAATATTATGAGCATTATATGCTCTTTACTTGTCTTAAAGTCAACACTACTTTAATCAAGTTACATGATCCTCAGCGTGCTATATAAAAATACACTTGAATTTTAGTAAAGAGTAATTATGACTCTAGTGACTCTATTGGAGACTTATCAGTGTGTGGAAAAGTGCTTGCATTAATAAAGTGATTAATAGACATTTCAAGCTCATTCACCAACCTGTGTCATAATCTTGCAACAACCACTATGCTACGTTTTTGGCTAGAAAGCTCGGAAACCCTTCCTATCATAAAACAGGGATATCGAAAAGGGAGCTGCCACCACATGGAATCGCCGTTTTTAAGAGAAGCAACAATGCAAAGGGAATTGATTGTGACGGTCTGCTGATTCCCGTAAGCAATTTCTACGTTTATTTATCACACGCGGGTTTGGGAATATTACCAGAGCTTCGACAGCTAGGGACCAGAAAAAACCAGCAATAGCAATTATTATATTTTTTATTATACACAATTGGCTATCTAGCCAGGACAACCCAATAGTGACATGAGCAATAAATTAAAGGGATGCCCATACAAAAACACCAAAAAATCAGAAGGCAGCCCTAAAACAAAAAGTGAAAAGGAATGGCGGAGGGAATTTGGAAAAAAGCAAAAAAAAAAAAGAAAAGGGACCAGACGAAAGGAGAGAAAATAAAAACCTAAGACCTATAGCTACAGGATGCTGTGTGGAGGCTAACAGCGGCTTTTTTAAATGCTTTTAGGGAGGTGCACTGTACAAAATCCTCGGGCAGGGAGTTCCATAATGTGGGAGAGCCAATGCATAAAACGACCTTTTGGGAAAGCGAGAGCCTGCGGAACAGGGTGGAAGGGTGGATCAAAGAGCGATATGTCCAATGACAGGGATGGCATAAGCAGAAGTCTCGAGCTCGGAAGTGGTCACTCACCTGGTGACGACGTGAATTTCAAATCAGTCACTAAAGTCATTCATAATGTTTACGTCTAGACTTCCTGAAGTCTGAAAGGTGTCGTTTGTGCAACTTCTAATGTCTAAATGGCGGGTTGGTGGCACCATGTGGTGTCACCAAGCAAAACTGTCATTGCATTATGGGAAGGGTTCATAGGCTGCTGTGGGTGCAATAATTCCCAGTGTTTACAATCTTGAAACGAAATACTGTAGTATTTGTTTAGCTTGCAGACAAGAAATTTACAAAGCCATATTTTTCCCTTCAAAAAGTAAGAGGTAAAGCAACAAATAAAGTGGGCCAAGTTAAAAAAGTGCTTTTTAAAACGTGGAAGTGAAGTCTGTTTTCTTAACTTGTGCTTGGGAGAAATGTTTAGAATTACACATGTCATTTGAAAGTTATCAATTGTGTTTAGTGTGGGGATTCAGTGCCGCAATGCCCATAGCTTTTGCAGTGAATTCAGGAATCAAATATGCAAGTTAATACTGCAGATTCCGTGGCAAGGATATATTCTGTCACCTTGATAGTGACGGTTATAGGAATCGGTGACAAGTTGTCACTATCGTAGTATGTATTGACCCCTTGTCAAAACCATGCAATCACAAAGTATATTCGTTATGTAGGATTAAAATTCCAATCTTCTTGCAGATCCTTCCTCGATAGAGTTGTGGATAAGAATATTGATATTTTAATGAACGATGTCATGGTTCAAACCCCACTTACTTAACCCTTTATTGTCAAATATTATTTAACAAATGGGGACATGTTCTCTTGAGTCCAAGGGTTGAAAATATGTGCATACAGTACATAATGCTCTATTAAAATACCTTGCTATCATAGGGTAAAATAAGTGCAGTAGGGAAGACATGGTCAAAGGACACATAGGAGTCATTAATGGTGGCAATTGGCATACACCCTAACAAGTCTTGGATCAGTGATTCCTTTTGGCATGAATAGGTGCACTGGATATGAGCTGGTGATTCATGAAATGCCTCTACCTTTAACAAAAATACAGCAAACGTAAACTTGCGTCATCCCCCTGGCAAATTGGCAGTCGGAACATTGACCGCCAGATGACCTTTGACATCCCTCAACATGAAGGAAACTCTATTGCACCTTAATCCCACCAAGGCATGGTTTGCATCAGGATAGAGGTCATACAAACTACCAAAAGTGATCTTAGATGTAGTGGTACATGAACGATTGATGTTTGACCAAGGTCAGTGCTCCTGCTTCTATTGGGACATGCGCGGTATTGCAAAATCCCCCTTGCTTTTCAAGCCAGGGGATAAAAATAATGAAGACAGTTCAGTAATGCTGAGGCAATGTAGATTTGGTGTGGTGACGGGACCAAAGGAAAGTTATTAGTGATATGAAGCAGTAGAAAAATACGAGGCGAAGAAAAACATGAACAAATTTGCTTATAAACACACAATTGTACTTTAGAACACATCATTGTACTGTAACATAATATTACAACTTAAAAGTAACATCTCATTATAATACATAGCATAACTTAAAGTGGGTTACAAATGAATCTCAGATTTAAAAGTCTTATCATTGAAGGATGATTGTCATTAGTGTTGGTCTACCAAGGTCAAAAAATTATAAAATAATAATAGAGTATCTCTTACTAGCATTTTAATGATTACTGCTAGTGAATTTTATGGTCCCACTTTGAAACAAAATTACCAATGTCATATTCTCAATACTGGCTACAGGTATCAATGCATGTATCAATGCATGTATCATGCATCAACGGATTTTTTTCCTGGTTTAAAAGGTAAAGACATTTTTCCACTTTAAATATACAAGTTGAATTTTTATAAACCATCATAAATATCACCATTCAAAACATGGTAACTCTGGTGACATTCTGATGGTTTTAAAAGTGGAGGAATAAATTCAACTAGCTTCAAGAAATTGAACCAAATAAGACTATGACCGGGGCAGAGCGGGCATAAACTATGCCACTGGGACACCTCTTCCCAGCGTAAAAGACTGCCGTACGAACTATTCATCCGTAGTATGAGCGTACATATTAAAGTCTGGTTGTGTGTAAGAGATGGATAATAAGCAAACCATCCCATTTTGTTGACTCGTAATGTGCTTTTGTAGTGTAAGTCTGTTACACAACAAGAGCAAGCGAAATGGCTGAATGCAGCATATGTATTCCTGCTTTGAACTTGTAGATGAAGATTCTGAAAGGAAATCAGCGATGGCAGCTCATAGGGCCCCTTAAAATCCAAATGCAGGTAAGTACACCGTGAGATATTCGAGGATTATAATTGACAACACAATGACGCCATCTGCAGGCCGTGTAAAAGTGCCGAATTCGCATCTTGCGACAAAAAAAAAATGGGGGGCAAGAAGTCGATTACTGCTATCCGTTTTGGACTCAACATCACTTCCTCAACACAAGAACAGGTTGAGTGCTAATTCCAAGTTTTGGACCCTAAGTTACACAAAATGTTAAACATTCATTCACGCCATGGCCTAACACATGATATAGTCCTATAAGACCTTGTTAGCATCTTGCTTAGAATGTTTCTTTTAAAAACCAATCAGATGACAAAAATCTATATATTCGGATAATAAAACAAATATTGACTGCTGATATTTATTCGAGCAAGGTTTGAACCTATTAGTCCTTAGGCAGCCGCTAAAAATGGGTGTTCACTACCTAATAAGGGTACAAATTCAGCACTCCTTTTTGAAAAGCACCTGTCGCTAGGTAGAAATGCCCTGCTAGATATTCTAATTAGTAGCTTATTTCTCAGAATTCAGGTCGTTTTTTGAAGAGTGAAAATCCTCTATTGAAAATTGATATAACACGGGATAACTATAATACACGGGCTTTGGTCAATTGAATGACTAATACCTTGGCTCTGGTAACTCAAACCAATCACCTTTTTAATGATTTTAATGGAATATGCTTATAACGCATAAATAATTCTTCTGGTTCCGTGGGGAAATGTCAGTTTAAGCATTTTGATACATATTACGCATGGGAAAAATAGTTTTGTATCTTGAAGCAATAATTGCTCTTAACACGGGATTTTATTTTTTGGAGAAAAAATACCCATTTTTGCCAAGATTTTTTATTGAACGCTTTTTAGCCCCCATCCTGGGTGCTAATTGTAATCAAGTTTAAATTGAATTAAGTAAAGAAACTATCATAATCAAGCCATTTTCGCGCACAAAGCATATTTGGTCCCCCCACTTACCACCAACAAAATGTCAATAAATCTCCCCCCAACTATTATCCATTTTTTTTCATTTTGTGGCTTTAAATGAAATTTTTGATCCTATCATTCTAATGTGAAAAATCTTGAAATCAAACTGCCAAGGGTCATTTTGCTTAAAACCTCGCCGATGACATTGACCGTATCGGTACTATCTGTGATTGTCTAATTTAGAAAATCTAAACAAAAATCAATTTAAATTAACTGACAGAAGAGATTTTTTGAGGATACACTTTCTCTAAAATTCCACTGGGTCGATTGTAGACCCCCTACCAGAACGTTTCAAAGGTTGTTCGGGACAAGTAAGTACAATAAAAATGCAAACTTGTTTGAACTGCCTGCTAGTCCATACTCTCGTCTCTATAGGAACCATGCCTTGATTTTTCTAAGAAATTACTAAATCATCGCCTGATTACTAGTACATAAAGACGGCGTATTCGGCTTATTCACTTCAGATTGATCTTAATACACTGTAATCAGGCCAAATATGCCAAAAAAAAGTGTGTGAAATAACTAAAGCTCATCGAAGTCCTTCATAAGAAAACACAACTTTTGTCATAAATTCCAGAATTCGGAATTTTTGTTATACCAAACTGTATATCATCGGCACTGTTATATTTTATACAGTATGTTTACAGCATGAAACGACGAAGCCGATTCATCTCTACTTTGGAATTAAGCTTTTCAGGTGACTATCTTTGCCTGTTCTTTTAATTATGCACACAAAAAATATATTCGAATCTCCAAGTCATCCTACTCCATAAGATTCTGGAAATTACCAAGGTCATTCGCTTGACAGAGCTTATCCGAGGATTGGCTAACAAACAGGATTTAACTCACTGTTCCTGGCAGCGAAGAAGAGCCGATGGCGTATGCCACCTCAAGACATGGTCTATCACAAGGAGTGTGCTTGCACCTCTAATCTCCTGTTCAACATCTATACCAACGACCAACCTATGAGTGCAGGACCTGGCGTTTTTATTTATGCATACGTCTGGATTAGCGCACAAGATACCCTACGTTCACAGATTGTTGTGAAGAGGACTCTCCAAAGCTTTGGATGAACTCACTCCTTATGATGAGGAAAACCACTTACGTGCAAATCCTCTAAGACAACATGTGTGGACTTTCCATTTACGCACCATGAAACCAAACGTCCAGCTTAAAGTTACCTGGTCGGAACACCCCTGGAGCACTGTGATAATTATGTCTATGGAAGGAGTTACCTTGGACCGCACTCTCTCATATATGCAGACCCATCGAGAAGACGAAGAGTAAAGTATGTTTCACTGCAATCACATCTTGAACAAACTCAACTGGCACCAGATGGGGTCTCGCCCACATACCCTAAGATCGACGGCACTTTGCCCTGTGCTACTCATCTTGGCAGATTATGCCTGTCCTGTATGGGAAATATCAACCCATGCCAAGAGAAGCTTGATTCATTAAAAACCGCATTAAATGCCTCCTGCCGGCTTTTTAAAAAGTCACAGTATTGCCGTCGGCCAACACCAACGAAATCTTATACATCCTAGCAGGAATTGCTTCCACCATACATCCGTCGTAGCGTAGCGAGCATTCAAGAGCGTAGCTGCCAAGTATCTATGTGAAGTACCCTATGTCTGAGGCAGGCAACCACCTGAATCGGAAGAGTTTCTTAAGCCAAGTCCAACCAGACCGTCCAACCTCTTGAAACAGTCTCTAAGGAGGAAAAGAGAGTCGCCTTGTGGAAAAAGACTTGCCAGCAAACCAAGTAACATCTATCGGTATTGAACTGGTGACATCTCCGCACCTGGAGCTGACTCTCATTGGCTGAATGGCAATGCCTCAACCGATTGAGAACCAAATTGGCCTATCTAAGTTTCTACTTGCAGAAGTGGGGCAATCTGGAAGCAGATCAGAACTACCTGTGGTTGTGGAAGAGCAACCACAGACAATGGAACATCTCTTTGTCTGCCCCATGGCTGGAAGCACAATGAACAAACAAGGACCTTGCGGAATTCAGTGAAGCAGCAGACATTGTCCCATCTCTGGCTGGATCATATTTGAGTGTTTGGACACGATAAGAAGAAGCCTTTAATATTACAGCTGGAGTTGATTTGAAAGGGGCATGACGTGTTTCCACAACCTCGTAACGTGATTACTCTAAAAGGTTGACATTTTTCATTTTATCTGAATCCAGTGTCGTAGCCAGGTGGGGGCAGAGGGGGGGCGAGTTCCCCCCTCTGAAAATTTTTTTGAGGGGGAAATCGGGAATAAAACACTGCTATTTATGTTAATCAGCCCTTTTTCTTTTTTTTCTTTTTCGGATTAACTTACTTACTTTGCCCTGCGACCGGGAATTTTTGCTTGTGATCGGGAAATTTTTTACCTACCGGTAATTGGCCCCCTCAGAACCGCCCGTGCTGGCTACGCGCCTGTCTGAAATCGTTGATCTCTGTAGATTTGTTTCTTCTGCAAGAAACAGCAAATTCTGTATTTCTTACGAACATAAAAACCATAAAACATTTTCTCTTACATAAAGGATGGTACAATGATCAGAAATGCCCGTTTAGCTTTTAAATATCTTACGCTTTCATTTGGAAGCACTGATAATACCTTCACGTACAATTTTTGAAGGATTTTTTTTTATGTCGACATATCTTTAGCATTAACAGTTTGTAAACAGGCTCTTATGCTAATAACTCTTTGTGGTCGGCAAAACACGCTAGACGGTGAATTTCTAAAGATTACGTAACGTTTGCCTCTCTATCTATATAGGACCTCTTGGGTTTTACAGGACAGTCCATTGTTCTCCGCACCAGGGGATTACCCTATCGAAATAGACTGTAGGTCTTTGTCATGGCTCATCTGGCCCGGCTCTTCAGATGCAACCATGGGAGAGCGGATGATAATTGATTTTCAAGGTCCTAGTGGGATTTGGACCAAGACCTTCTGCCCCAGAGGCAAAGGCCTTAAAAACCACGCCACTCGTCCACAAACAAACAATGGCCCCAAATAATAAACGCGTCTTCCTAATCCCTAACCCTATTCGCACTTAAAACCATACAGTACGCAGGGTAATTCCCAAAAGGGGAAAAGGAGCATTTTTTGCTGATTTGTTTGATACAAAGATCAACAATTTCGAGCGCGAAAAATTTTGCAAGAATATCCACTTTTTGGCGATGAGATGTTAAAATTCAACATAACATGACATGGGGGTAGGCCCACTTTTTCGAAGTCTCATACAACAGAACACAGCCCCCCATCTAAACTTAACTGAACACGCTTCGCATTGTCGCTTCAAAGGGACCAAAAACAAACCCAAACACTTTTGAAAAAGACATGGTTGAGCATGTGGTGCTTATTTTAGTCACAATGGCGGACTGGTGCTACTTTTTCATCCCATGAGTGGCATAGATCTTAAAGTTTAGATATAGCGGGTTGTTTGCCCATTGAAAGAAAAATATGACAACATGAGCTGAAGCATCAACGCAATTCAGAATAGCATTTATTACCCTTTTATTATAAAGCAAAACGAATTTGGTATTTTTTATTTATGATGCAAATATTTTCATTTAAAAAAATAACAACCAAACTTGGTGATAATTATTTGCTATAAGACCCTTGAAATCAGTCGAGACCATTTATGCGAAAGGCCAAGTGTAAAATGTGATAGGGATGGTGGCAATAAAATTGTCAGGTAGAGTAACCCCGAGATAGTAGTCACGATTCATGTTTTTACATAAGAACCACAGGTGTAAGTTTTATTAACCATCTACGTCTCCCCATCCAAGTTAAAACAAAACCTTTGCAGTGAAATTTTACAAGTTTCTTATTGTTATCAATTTATGTATATGTTCCGCAATAGTCTAACACGAATGATAAATCTGTGCATTATGCAAAAAAAAAATCATAATATGTGATCTTTTTTTAAATCTTTAAGTTCAGAAATGCCAACGTTCTTCTTTACTTTGGGGTAACACTAACAAAAGTTATTTATCCTTCTTGAGTAAAAATTCTAGGTCTAAAAATAAAAAAATAAAACTTGGGAGATGGGGTATGGGTGATTTTTATGGCTATTATCGCCCCCTTTTTGTCAAAGGTGCTGGTGGAACGGTTTCTCCATCCCCAGGATTTCCTCCTTAGCCGAAATCTATTTGTGAACTGACAGGTAATCCTTATTTGATGAAATTACTTATCTACTGGACTACACATTTATAAGATCTGATTGACATTTGACCTATTTTCTGCTGTAGCTCCCTAACTAAAGGTCACAGAAAATTATACTGTACACTTTTTTTGATCTCTTGGATCATACCAGCAAGTTGGGTATTGTTTTCAAAATTGATTGGAGTAGTTGTCTTTTTTACCCCTATATGGCCACCCCCAGGTGACCTTACTGACCCCTAACTGGACATAGCTACTCATCTAATTTTCTACCATTCCTTTTGGTATAATCCCCATTGGTTCCCTACACACTGTAACAAATCAGTTTGTACCCTTCTTAATGAGTGAAAACCTCTCTGGCCCATGGACTAAATATGCCCTCGAGGCGTAGCAGAGGGCATAAGTATGTTTCGAGAATCAACCTTGGGCCTATAGAGTTTCAACCATAGTTTCAAACACATGGCCCTCATAGCAGTCAATATTTGTATATTAACTCATGCGATGCTATACTCAGTTCGATCTCAAGTTGAGGTGCCGGTCACCTGTTACGTGTTAGGTTTTTATTCATCCACATTCATTTTTCAACCCGAGAAACGCAATGCTTCGACCTGGATTGCAGCATTTACGCAAGCGAACAAAGGCGGGTGCGGGCAATCAAACGATAGAGCAAATGAAAAGTCGCGTCTGACGTCACACCCAAACTCGAGACCGATGCAAGCATCAGAAAACTACTACTGCCTTTGCAAAGTACAGACTAACTTGCAACAAGCATGATATGGTTTTTTTCGGCTGATGCGATTCATGCCAGCACTTCCAACCTTGAACTTTCAACAAAGCGAATGAAATATTAAATTCCTAAGTAAATTACCAAACTATCATGTGAAAAAAATGGGTTTACCAACTCCTCCCATGTGGCAATAAAGATGGTGGCCAAGATACTTCATAATATACCTGGTAAGTTAAACTTCGCATTTCCTGTAAATTGCCTCATCACTAATAAATATCATGAATCCCAGCTTTTTAGCTGAAGTGGTCAGAATTTTTGTGTCCACAATAAAGCTACACCACCCGGCACATGTAGGGACTAAGAAGTTTGGTTGTTGCAAGTTACAACCATTTGCCCAAACATTGTTGGTTGACCCATATATTTATATAAAGTACTCTATTGGGGCTTACAAATCACGTTTTATGCCGCATCAAAATGAACATAAAAAATTAAAATATCTCGGGTCTGCGAACACCTTCCATACTACGGTTTTATTTTTACTCTTATCCTCACATCCACTCCAGATGACAACTGTCATCAATCTTAAACTGGGGTTTTTATCTTAACACTTAAGAGACATGAGGAGATTTCCAGAAAGTGCCCTCTATTTTTTTTAACCCAGGTTTTTCGCATATTTGTAATGCTTTCCAATGTATTAGATCACACCTGAAGTGAATAAGCGACTACACCGTCTTTATGTAATAAGATGATGATTTAGTACTTTCTGTCGTGCACGACAGAAATTCAAAGCACAGTGTTCTATGGGGACAATTACGGTAGTCAGGCAAATTCAAAACAAGGTTTGCAGGTTTCTTTTGTACTTGTTTGTCCAATAAACCTTCGAAACGTTCTTCGTAGGTGGTCTACAAGCGATCCAGTTCAATTTGAGAGAAATTTGTGTTCTCAAAAAATCTCCTCCTGTCACTAAGTGTATAAGGGGGGTCCATGTGGACCCCAACATTTTGTTTTTCGTACGCCATTTTTAACGGTAAATTGCTTTTGCCCCAAATTTTATGTAATTGCCTATAATATCAGTTGCGCATGTTTTGGTTGGAAAAAGATTCAAATCAGCCATGGTGTTATGCTAATTAGCACAATTAAGCATTTTGGTGGCACTGTTCAAAATTTTGTTTTGCCCTTTAATCGTACTGGAATAACCTTTTAAAATTTTATTTCAGCAATGTAAATGTATTGATGTTCTTCTAGTATGAGTCAAATTTTATGGAGAAAGTCCTTCGGGAAAGTGGTTTTTCATTTTTCGGCGGGGGAATTAGGTGCATGTTGCAAAAATCGATTTTTTGAATCGGTACAACAGATTTTCATTTTTCCCTGTTATGTGGTCATGTTGATGTACCCCATCAGTGACCACAGTTTTGGTAAAAAATTCCACCGGCAAAGTGGTTTTCATGGGGGGGGGGGTCCATGTGGACCACCTTAGAGTGTTAACCCAGATGAGGGGTGCACAAATGGTGAAAAAAGCCATGTGCATCCAGCTAGAATCAAACCACCAAATTTCTAATCTCAAGATAGATGCTTTTACCAACCATGCCATGATCCTGAGTGGTGTATGAAGCAATAGATTAAATTTCAAAGTCTTGGGTTAGAAATATGGTGGCTATATAAGTATGATTTCCACCATTTTAGCTTCCTTAGGCCACAAGTACATACATTTTTATATCATATTTCTGATGAAAACAAATGTCCTTTTAAAACTGATAAAAATAAGCATTTCTTTCCTTGGTCATTAAAGAGACACAAGGACATTTCCAGAAAGAAGCGCCCTCAATTTTTCGAACCTGGGTTTTCTGCATATTTGGAATGCTTACCATTGTATTAGATCACTCCTGAAGTGAATAAGCTGAATACGCTGTCTTCATGTAATAAGATGATGATTTAGTAATTTCTGTCGTGCACGACAGAAAATCAAAGCATGGTTTTCTATAGGGACGATTAGGATTGCAGGCAAGTCCGAAACAAGGTTTGGGGGTTTTCCTTTGTACTCTTTTGTCCAATAAACCTTAAAAAACGTTCCTGGTGTTCTACAATCGATCCGGTGCAATTGGAGAGAAATTTGTATCCTAAAAAAAATCTCCTTCTGTCACTTTAAATAAAGCAAACATGAATTCCGAACAGTGACCTCTTACTTCTAAATGACACATATCAGTATTGTGCACCTTGAGTTCCCAAAGCTTTATTTTATTAAAAACAATACATACTAATTTACTATTAAACTTTGTGTTACACTAAGATATGAAGTATTGTTTATTACATCAGCGAGTATTGTGAAAGTGTTTCTAGACTAACATTTTTGCTAATGCTACTATTTTTTTGACAATAGAATATGCACTGTCTGTCAAATGGTGATGTTGAATATTTATTAATCTTTCCCTGGAGACAGCCAGCGCACACAAGTGTTGAAAAAAACCCATGTGCACTTGGCCGGATTGGAGGCGGCGACCTCCGTATTACTAGCACGGCGCTCTAACCATTGCAACTGAGCTATCAAGTCTGGTTTGGTAGAGGAGCGATAGATATAATCTATGGGTGTTAAGTCAGAAAGGTGTCCATCGCTTTCCTAGCGGATAGCATCAGAACGGTATATTTACATATACAATTTATTTTTAGTGTATGCGAACATTATAGTTTGGACAGAAATCAGAAGTTCTGTCTATGCAATAAAAAAGTGGCATTAGCAATACATTTCTAACTAGAAACACAAAACAAAATACTTTTCAAAGTTCAAACACTTTCTGTTGAGTAATAGACCGTAGATAAATTTCAGTTTACTGAATTGTATGTTTTTCTGATAAACCATTAAACAAAGTTTGATGAAATCCTAGCTTCAATGTGAAATGTGTCAAAAACAACTGATCACTGTTTTACTCAGTTTCTGGCATAAAAAAATTGTATTAAATTTGCTCAATACAAACAAGATAACACAATTGAAAAATCGAACATATATCAGTACAAACCAAAAGACATTGCACAACTTGATAATACAGGGTGCAACAAAATATTAAATGTACATCATATGGCAAACCAATAAATAATACGATTTCCACTTCAACTCAACAGATGTACAAACTGAGAGCTCAGAGTAAGCTAACATATCCTGTTTTCACCAAGATAAAATAGTCAAATTCAAGTAGGCAAAAAGAAGAGCTTTCCTGCAATAATTTCATGATACGTTTTCACAATGGCCTATTCAAACTTTACAATGACCTCTGTTTTCACCAGCAACCCAATTACATCTCACGCTGGTGGGTGTTTTTTGTGAATTGCCCTAAACTGAAGATTCTTTTTTTAATCTGAGGAGGCAAATTTAGGTCCTCCATAGACACTGTACAAATTTTTCAATTCATATGGAGGGGGGGGGGGCAAGGGTTCTGAGTGTGGAGGGGGCACCCACCCACCCCTACTGGTTACACCACTGCGCAGACCTATGTCAAGATTCTTGCAATATTTTTTTTTTGTTATTTGCACAGGTAATAGTTCTTGCATGCCCTGGCCAATAATATTACCAGAATATCACCCCTGCTTAAATTTATGCAAATTGATAACTTCATTCTGTGGTTTGAAGGAAATTTGGAGAGCTTCAAAATAATTAGACATTGTTTTGTCTGGAAAATTTGCCAAATTCATGTCACAATGTAACGGGGACACCATGGGGTCACCACACCTATTAGAGGTCCCTTTTCAAAATTATAACACTTGTGATATAAATCAAGCTTTAATTTAAAGAGACATGAGATTTCCAGAAAGAAGCGCCCCCATTTTTTTTTTAACCCCGTTTTTTTCATATTTGGACTGCTTACCAATGTATTAGATCACACCTGAAGTGAATAAGCCGAATACGCCGTCTTTATGTAATAAGATGGTGATTTAGTACTTTCTGTCATGCACGACAGAAAGTCAAAGCATGGTTTTCTATGGGGGACGATTGCGATAGCAGGCAAGTTCAAAACAAGATTTGCGGTTTTCTTTTGTTTGCGGTTGTCTGCAAAACAAGATTTGCGGTTTGTTCAATAAACCTTTGAAACGTTCTCGGTAGGTGGTCTACGACCGATCCAGTGAAAATTGAGAGAAATTTGTATCCTCAAAAAATCTCCTCCTGTCACTTTAAGTCATGCTCACAATTCAAATCTGGCATAACATTCATAGAGGAATAGTGTACCAAAAATGGTGTAAATAGGAAGAAATGTGTCACGATGTAACAAATGTCACACCTGGGACACCATGTTACATCGTGACAGCAGCTGAATACCTTATACTATAAACATTTAAAGCAAACTTTTAAGTTTTGGAGAACTTATTTTGACCCAAATGTTGTTATTTAAGTCGAATTAAGCTACCATTTTTACATATGTAAAATTAAGTAGCAAAGAGGTTAACGATGTAACAGGGGACACCGAGGTCCAACTTAGTGAAATGACCCAAATGCATTATATAGCAAGTAAGAGACAAAGGCACTATTTGTTCCATGCATAGAAGCAATATGTACAATGTTTAGTGACATACTCGCATTGGTTTCCAGGTTGTCAGTTCATCTTGCCGTAAATAACACTACACAGATGCATCATTCATTAAAATCTCAACCTCTGTCCAAGTGTAGAATTGCTGCTTGCGATCATGCGAGCACAGACCCTGTATTTTGATTTCTTTCATTTTTGTTTACCAAATAATGTCAACGCTAGCCTTTCCAACATGCTTTTCACACCAGGTGTATGCTTATGCATCCAGTGTGCAAAACATGTTAGAAAGACCATAGCTTCAGCCGACATCAGCCAATGAAGTATATATTCACCATTATGGTTTAAAAATAGATCATAAATGAATTCAGTTTGAAAAGTATATAGCCAGAAGTTTTATACAAAACCAAAGTTGATTAAAGGTCCATGGTCCCCCAAGGACCCCAGATTTTACCGGAAGTGGTTTCTCATTTACCCTGTGAAATCTTAGGGCTAATGGATGTTTGGTTCGGATGTTATGATATGCCCCATTTTGGTCGACCAATATTAATTTTACACAGTACTCTATGGGGTTTACAAATCACATTTTTAGCTCTCACTTCCAAACGGGTTGAAATATTGGCGCAACACTTTACAGATGGGTTTTGGGGTGAAGGCCATTCAATCAAGATTAAAAAATTATAGACTTAAATTGGATCGTCCCCTTTAAGACTTTATGGCAAGATGAATTGAGCACTGTTTTGAAACCCTACATGCAGGCTGCTATCCTGCTTCACACACAGTTCAATTATGAGTAAAATTTACATGCAAGTGCACATCAAACTTGTACACACCTGCTTAGCATGTTGAGTGCACAATTAATAGGTATACACACGTTACTGACCAATCTGGCTGGACATTGCAATAGGCTAAACAATAGCCTCAAGGCTTCCAAAGGATTAGAAATGCATTTAACCCCCTAATTAACTGTATAACATCAAAATGCTTATAAATGGCCATTCTACAGTCATGTTTTTGACCCAAAACAGGCAAATTTCCACTTCAACCAGGGCACAAAATACACGAGGGCTAAGGGCGATTAGCCCTCAGTTTTCACAAAATAGCCCCCGTGAAAAATTTTGGCATATGGTAAAATGTATTACGAGGGCTATTTTTTGGCAGAATTTGCTTAAATAGCCCCCGTAGCCCAAAAAGTATTTTTCCCTTGTCTTCAACCCAATGCTGCTCTGTCAACGCAACCGATTTGTTACCAGTCCTGACATCACTAACAACCTTGAGTCCAAACCCAACCAAAAACAATGCTTCCACCCCCGCTAGATTGATCAGCCTGTTATGGGGGACAAATAGTTCGGTCACATGTGTGATGTTCTGAAGGTCAAACGTGACCGAACTTTACCTTCCCCCAGGACAAACAACCGATCCAACGAAAGTGGAAACACCATTCCTGGTCAGGCTTGGACTCAAGGTCACCAATAATGTCAAAAGCAACAACAGACCGGCCACTTTGACAAAACAGAACCGGGTTGAAAGCAAAAATCCACCCGTTTTAGGTCACAAAGGTGACTGAAGAATGGCCCTCTATCCACTACTGCATGACCATCACTGGTTCTGATTGCCTGGCTGCCTTTTGAAGTGATGAGTCGTATCTTATGCAGCCACCACTGTGTGGGGTGGAAGAGATTTGAAAATGGGGACCACCCAACAATGAAATTAAAATTTTCACTATTGGCTGTGTAAAAATTACCTTCAAAGCAAGGGGAAGGGGTGCTCTTCCATTTCCCATTGTCACAACCATGCAGTCTCCAGGATGTACTTTGACAATTTTTCCATACATGTACATGTAGCACATCTGATTTTGCCACATCTCCACTCCCTTCTCTTAAGTAAAAGATATCACGATAATTCATGGACCATTGTTGAGGTAAGTGTCATCTTCAGGAAACACGACATAAAACGTGACATGCCATAGTTACAGATGGTTGTTCCTTTGTGCATGCAAGGTGATCTTTGGAAATGCTCAGTTTTCATATTTACAAGATACAATTGGAAGATTTACTTTAATCGGATCAGCAAAATCATTTAGTAACCATAATGTAAGTGAAAATTATGATCTTCAGGTACTGTGTGTGTGTGCGTGCATCCTGCAGAAATTCTGTACTCCTTGTCCAAAATACCTTTTATAGGTATTCTAAAACAGCTGTGAAAATGTAATGAAGTTCAATTGGCCGAGCCCGGGTTCAATTCCCATGATTGAACCCAGGTAGTACGCCTGCGTATTGACGTTATTTTTGTATTTTTTTTTTTTTAGGTTGAAGCGCTCGCGTCATACCGCTTTTGCTACTTTCACGCCGTGCTCGCCTGCCAACGTTGCGTCTCGTGCGTATGACGTTGCGTTCAACGGGTTTGTTCGATTGTTGTTACTGGTTGGTGGCTTCCTTTCTTGTTGGATTTAAGCCGTAAAGCATCGCGAATTGGTTAAGTGACCTTAAATGATAAAGCTGTTTCAGAATGAGAATAAAGGTCTGATTTTGGGAACCGGGTACTCCTCTACGACGAATTGAACCCGGCATCACCATATTTTTGTTCGTGGAAGAACTCGGCCCTCCGCCTCGTTCTTCCACTTAAAATATGGGTTATCGCCTTGGGTTCCATTCGTCGTAAAGAGAGTACCGGTTCCCAAAATCATACCTTTATTCTCTAAATAGCTAACTTTAAGCATGATTCGTAAATGCACTGTGAATCTAACTGCTACGCTCCACCCCTTGTAGATGTCATGCGCGTACATCTTCAGTAAATTCCATAGTAAATTAATCTAACGGATCATCACTTGGCGTCCCTTAAAAAACCATATCTGCACATGCAAAACAACACTAGGCAGATTTTTGGGTGATAGCACTTGACTCAAGAACCTTGTCAAAGGATACTCCATATGGCTTGAAGTACAATGGGACACATCATGTTTGTATAAAGAAGAAATGCACTATTAAAACTCCTCTTCTTGGTAATACCATCAAGCTGTTTATCCACCTGACACAATTAGTGAGGCAAATCAAACATGAATCTTTGAAGCACTTTGAGGAGGGTACAATTTCTGGAGGCTAGACCTTGTTGACAACCCCCTTCTGGTCTGTTACGGCCCAGGGGCAAGCGCCCTCAACTAATCCATTCGTTGTCATTCACCTCTTGGGCGCTTACTGATCATATGGCAGGTGCTTGTTTCTCTATGCCCAAGTTTTCTTTGCCATTTACTACAAGTACTACTGGGGAGTTCACACTATACTGGAAAATCTTGTGTTCTGAAAAGACAAAATTAGCATTCATCATGAAAACACTGCAATCAGTTTAAACAAGTTTAAACCAAGCAACCTGGGAGTAATATCTTGGGGGTTCTTTAGTGGAAAAGGTGTACAGGGATGTGCGGCCAAGAAGGGTATAATTTTCAGCCCTTTGGTATAATATCAGGTCTTTTCTTGCAATTGGTTATAAAATGTGTTGCATTTCTGTTGCATTTACGTATATTTTCCAGTGGTCAATCAGTATGAAGCCACAAATGTGAACATCGTGCTGCCACAATCGCTCAAATACATTTTAACCATTAAGTTTTCTTTCAGCTTGCTGCTAGAATGGCTTAATATAAAGTTTAACATTAAGTTTTCTCTCACCTTCTGGGGCTTCGCCCCGAAACCTCCACCAAAGCATGCTTTGCACAAAGTCCGTCCCCCAGAGTTATGCCATTTTGTGCCCCCTTTCTGCAAGATCTGACCCTGATATAGGAACTATTCATAACTCGCAAGATGTCAATACTATAAAAGTGGATGTCGTCAAGATATCAATAGTACAGGTATTTAGAAGGGTAGCCAAGTTAATGTCACAGGTATAGAGATGGGTTGTTCAATAATTTCAGGTATAAGGTGGGTAGCAAGTCTGTTTGGGATAGTGGTTCACACCCAACCACACATCCCTACGCAAACCAAAAGTGAGAACCACCCCTGGAGCAATATGGGGGAGGGGGAACAATTTCCCAAAAGTAATTCTCTAATGAAAATGGGGGTTGCACAAAAGTTTTTTTTCTTCCTCAGAAGCAAGGTTTTTAGCTTAACATTTCCCACTTACACAACACTAAACAGGTTTAGTTGTCTTCTTTGTGTATCCGCAAGTCATTGATAATGGCTTGTGGTGGTGTCAGGATTTTATTCAGCCGAGTAAGCTGATCCAGGGCCGTGTGTATCCATGATACGAACGCTCCTGACACAGCCCAGGTTTAGTCAAAATCAGATTACAATATGTTAACTAGTGTTTTGATGTACCATAGTAATAAATTTACAATTTGGACTTCCTCTGACCTTTCCATGTATGTTTAAAGCATTGTGGGAAATTTTGCTGGAAGCCGCTGAATGAAGTTGACTGCCTGTGATACCCCTGCAAGCTTTCACTGGTAGCAAGTAACAAATTGCCTCTCTTTGCCAGAAAAAAGTTTGTCCAGAGCTCCTCACAACAGAGATCATTAGCTAAGTTGCATTTTTCCCTTCATCTTATTTTTCACCCTTTTTACCTCAATACTTTTTCTAATTTGGAATTATATCCCAATTCTGCTCATAAATTTTCCAGGAGGGGTACTCCCTGCTCCCACACTTATGCAACCCCGCATCAATATAACCTTTACCCCAGACTTTAAGCTACTTCTAGCCCAGATTTGCTTCAGCGGTTCCATTGTTTTAGTGCATTGAAGGTGAACCACTGCTGAAAGCTAGTGAGACAGCAATTCTGGCCAGAGCCTGCTCTAGATTTGTAGACACAATGTCTCGCCTCGAGGCTGTTTTTTAATGAAACTGCAACCCGATATCAGCTAGTCTGCCCACACAAGTTTCTTGACGGGAGGTCAGTAATTGCCAGTCTGTATCGCTTAAGTCCTTGGTGTGCGAGGCCCAGGAAATTGCCTAGCATGGGTCCCGTTAGTTAACCAAAGTTTTAAATCCGGTTTTGTCCCCGCTAACGGGTGGCCGGATACACCTCACTCAGCAACACTGCTGTGTGTGGATTTATTGGAACAAAAGATAATTGACCGGATGCCCTTCCTGATGTCAATCCACAGTTTCCGGCGGTGGGCCTAGCCTTTGGGAAACCACGCCCACCATGCAAGGCAGCATGTGCTGGATGGCCGCCATTAGCTTTCCAGAGCTGACACCCTTGTAGGTAGATCTTCTTTTTCATTCTACCAGGGTAACCAGCTACCCTCCTCCTCAGATTTCCTTAGAAACCCAATGGGGGTGATGGTTATTTAGCCGCCGACAACTCGGCCCTGGGACAGGTAGTACTGGTTACCAAGATACCAGTAGCAGGCCCTCAAAGGAAACCTGACCCGGTAAAGGGTTAAACAAGTTTGAACAAAGCAAGAGGCTGTGGAACAAAAAATGCCCCTTTAAACTTTTCACATTTACAAGCCATTAATTCCCTCACCTGATCAGCTGCTACAGAGAAGTTCACATGACACACATAAGGTTCTGGTATAGCGACTGAGTCCCCGATGATGACCCCTTGACCCTGGGCTATATTGTACAAGGTGACGGCATAACATGTGCCAATGGAATCTACAATGGCAAAGGTGCTGCAAAAAATACAAACATAAGATCAAATTCAACTAGAAGAATATACATTTACATACATGCAATCTTTCCTAAATCACTGTAACTGTGCTTGGATTTGTAAATTATTGTTATACTTTAGGTTTGGAAAGAGAGCAAAATCCTCAGCAGATTTCAGTGCCTTTGTAAAAGGCACGGTCCTCCAGATTCTACAACACGCAAATAGCCCTACAACCGTCATGGCAAGGACAATAACGCTTGGTGTTTTACCGTTGTAGAACGATCCGTCGTGGAAATCGAAAGCTCCCTATATCTTACCGACAACTTAGATCCCCTAGATCCACATGAGGTCACCAACATGTCACCCCACCCCACCCCCTCCTTACCCCAAGTTACATTATCATAGCCCTTATGGAACTCATACGGCATGCATTATATTAAGGGTTAACATTTTGACCACACACACACCAAATGGTTACTACCAATAACAAGCTTAAGGCCCGATTCTTGGAGGCTGCAATAACTGTCATACTCACAATGGAATCGGTTCATCAGTAGCCACACTACACACCACTCTACCCACTACCACTTTCTCCTCATTGAGGCCTTCACTCAGTGCCGACAGCTGCACATGTTGTAGCTTGACCGTCTTGCCATTTGGAGATTTGTAGGAGCCTCCTCCATATGGTCCAAGGCAAGATTCTTTCAGTGAACTCATTAGTTGATGAAGCCTCTTGTTTTTTAATTTACCCTGTAATAACAAGATTTATGTAGTTCAGAATTAAGGTGGCCATGAACATATTCTTTGTCATATGCAAATTACCTCATTAGTATTCATTAACATGAAAATATCTGGATACAAACCTATGCAGCACCATAAGTCATCATTGTCTACAAAAGTTGATAAGGATGTTACATTTTGTTGGTACAGTGAATTAATTATAGGTTAATTGCGAGAAAAATTGGGACTAATTAACGCACATGCGCTGATATGAGGGCTAATCAAAATTCAGTGCAAATACATTGATTGTCCCATTTTTCAAACAAAAGTAAATGAGCAGTTAACATAATTCATACATGACAGAAAACAAAAGTGATAAACAGTAGTATTAAAAATATCATTTATCACAGAAATTAAAAAAAATACCCACTGAGGTGTGTGGTTGCACCTTCCAAATTCCAACTAAAGGTCCAATTTTTGCTGAGTTTTGTTATAAAAAGATCCAAAAATTTAGAGGAAATTTGACAAGAAAGTCACACCTTTTGGTGATGAATGTTCAAAAAGTAAAAGGTCATTTTTTGGGGTTCACTTTTATGAAAACGGTCCCCTCTTCGGAAGTTCCCACATTCCCTAAAATAGTGACAATGGTCATGAAGACCAAAAAGCACACACGCACACACACAACACCACACGCACACACACACACCCAACTAAAATGTATTTAGAAAGAAATTATTAAAAAATTTTCAAATTAAAACAAACAACACACACCACACCAGTTTATTCATCTTTTTTCTACCTCTTCAAACCTACCTCCCACCCCAACATATGTTGGAATGCATCGTTATGTCAAAATATTCCTCCTGGTAGTTCATGGAGTACAATAAGGTCAACATTTGCCATATTTTGTTCTTGAGGACCTATTGCAGCCAAAACTTGGGCATATTGTAGGAGAGCAAACATACCTATGTACCCTGGGGTGCAATCCTCCATATACCCCATATTGCCAGTTTTAGGTAGGGTTAGAATGACAATCTATGCTCCAAGTTGGGACAAGAAGGTTTGGAAGATGTGTTTCCTAAGTTTGACAGAGGTGCTGAATTCAGGGTTTTTGACTCAAAACTTGGGAAATATCAATGCAAATGCCATAACATTGTTAGTAAGTAGGCTAAAAAATCAAGCCCAATACTTATCAAGAATGAGGCAAGACGAACAATTTACACCAGTATTTCAACAAAATGGAGCACTGTGTAAGTTTTGCCCCAGGATGATTTGAACCTTAATAAGGTTGTATCCAGTCATAGCCGACTTTTTTTCAGGTGGTGGGGGGGCGAAGGGGGGCCTACATATATTTCATGGGGGGGGCAAGCATATATTTAGAAATTTGTCGTATAATATAGCGGCCCTAGTAATCACTAATTTTTCAGGGGGGCAAGATTGGGCAAGAGGGGGGCAAGATTCCCCACAGGGGGGCAGCTGCCACTCTGCCCCCTGGCTACGACACTGGCTGTATCTGTTTTAACTAAAGGTCGGACATACAACGACAAACTATTCCATAAACGAAACCTAATGTAATAAATTTACCCCTCTTATTTACAATGTTCCTCCACATTTCCCAGAGGTTGGGCCCAAAAATTCGATTCAGCAATCTTCAAAAACTATAGAAAAAAAAAATATTCAAACATTCTGAAAACTTCGAAAACAGGTTCTCAGTTATATCCTATTTTAAAGACTTTTCTCTGTAATCACTTGAATGCTATATTATGGTTTGAAATTATAACAGAAAGCATCAGTGGGAAATTACCCACACTGCAGTTAAACTGAATAACAAAAAGTTGCAAAGTATTGGCTACTTGATTGGAAAATAAGTTATGTTAATTGTAATATAATAGGTTGGGGGGACCGACCAACTAATTATGTTACCATCCATCGGTACATTTTGCTGATAAACTTGTTTTGATGGTGTGCTACATGTACAGAGTACAGCTGGAAGAGCATTTATGACAAGTTGTGAGTTTGTGCTTAGCCAGAGGGGTGATTTTTGAACCAATCCAACAATACATTGCAAATGTGTTCTATACTATCCTGATACCTACCAAACACATTGGGCAGTGAGCTTGGGTATAAAAAGTGTTTCAAAGAGAGTTTAGAACCACAGACATTTCATGATCATGATAAAAAATTTCCCCCAGGTATTAATGCGTTTGTGGGCTAAAAAGAGGGAAAAAGGGGGTTACCAAAGGTCAGGGGTATTTACACGTGTATGTGTGAGAATAGGATTTTGTGGGACCACAGGACCCATTTGAGGTGAATTTCCACAAAACAACTGGTGCATTGTGGGATTGACTAATTACCCACACTCTAATCATGCACTAATAGCGTAGAAAACTAGTAATGACCAGAAAAACCAAATTGCACCTAAAATGACAATTTTTAAAAGAAAAAATAACATGTAACCTGGCATGCCCGTTCAGATCAATGTTTTTTGATGTCAATACTTTTACTAAATCTGGTAAGAGGTTATCACAGTGGCAAAACTAGCAGGGGGAAAGTGCCCCCCTTGCTCAAAACCCTTTCCCCTGCCAGCCCCTCAAATGTACTGACCGTTTGTAGAGGTCTATGGAGAAGAATCTCACATTCCCCCTCCAAAATGACACGGCAACCATTTGCCCCCCCCCCCACATTGCAAGGGTCTGGTTATGCCACTGGGTTGGGTATCATTTGCTAAAGCTGAATATCCTCACTACGCAGCAGTCAACATTCCGATACAAAAAATATATCAAAAGCAAATACCATTAATGTACATACACTGATGACTGATATGAGAGAAAAAGCATTAAGTCAACAAATACGGTACAATTAGCAAAGGTGTGCTTGGCAGAAGTATTCTAATATAACCCCATAATATGGAATACAATAGCTATTATGTTACAATTAAATAGCTGCCTTATGCTTTCTTCAGTATGAGTTATATCATGAAATTGCCCACTCAGCTCACTGTGTATGGTTCTAGCCTTGTTCAAGGCACTCTATCAACTTCATTCATTGGCTCACACTTCTGAAATAATGTCACAGATCATATTAGGCATAAATCACGCAAGTATGGAGCATATTCCCCCTCCCTAAAACTATTCAAATAGCAATACCCTGATGAGAATTCACTTTATCAAGCATGTAATATGAGATCTCCAATTTAACCTGTCCTATGTTCCATGCTTCCACCAGTCAAGTTCAATATGTTTAACTCAGGCAGAGTGCCTTGTTCCATATGTCAGACTTTTTCTTACATTTGCAATAATTTGATAGGAGATTTATACAGGGAAGATACAGGCCCAGAGTAGCACAGCCACTGCACCTGACCACAGCAGGTATTTGTGGTTTTATACCTAGACTAGTAGGAACCTGGATCTAGTGTGCACAACAGACCACCTGGCAGTGTACAAATTTATTTAATTTTTCTCCAGACATGGTAGCCCCTTCAATGCTAAGTAAAGCACTGATTTCAAACACAATGTTCAAAATAATTGAGAATAAATGGCAATAATACAACACAGTGTGAAAAATTAAAAGCAAGTTTGTCAGTTTTTAGCAGACAGCTTTGATCAAGGCTAGTATGGTCCTGGTATATGTAAATATCACTGATTTTATCATTGCTAAAAGTTACACCGATCAGGTACAAAGTGCAAATTTCAAAACATTTTTATAAGTTCGTACCAATCAGTGCAGTGCGTGTTGTATTATCCTGACACAACAAGACTACATCTTATTTCTGCTACAAAGTTTCTGAAACAAAAGAAACAAAATGGCTACCTCAATGTCACCATCCCAGAAAAGGGAGGGATTCAAAGATGAGTTTTTGACTTGTTCCATCTGTATGGAGTCATATGACAATGGAGAACACCAAGCTAAATGTTTGCCTTGTCTACACACCTATTGCAAGTCTTGTCTGCAGCAGCACGCTGGAAAGCGAACAAAGTTAAACTGCCCAAAATGCCGTAGAGAAATAACATTGCCGGGAGGAACCATAGACAGCCTACCAAATAACTTCTTGTAAGAACTTGCAGGGTATAAGATATCTTTAAGGTGGCGTGTTCTGGGTACTTATTTCTGTTACAAAGTTTCTGAAACAAAGAAAACATATGTCTACCACCTCAATGTCAACCACTCCCAAAGAAGGGAGGGGTTCAAGGAGAGTTTTTTGACTTGTTCTATCTGTGCTGAGCCGTTTAACAATGATGAACGCCAAGCTAAATGTTTGCCTTGTCTAACACCTATTGTAAGTCTTGTCTGCAGCAACAACGCGGGAACCTAACAATTTAAACTGCCCAAATTGCCGTGGCGATATAACATTGCCGGGAGGAACCATAGACAGCCTCCAAATAACTTCCTGTAGAGAACCTTGAAGGGTTACAAGACATCTTTAATGTGGCAGTGTTCTGTGGTACTTTGTGAAGAGAAATGAAGGTGTGAGCTTCTTCTGTCAGACTGTTGTTGTTTTTTTTTGCCTAATTTGGTTCACACCGCATAAAAGTTTGTCCGGTGCGCAAACACCGTGCAACCATGGCTGATCTACAGAAAAGAAATACATCTCCATTGACCCAGCACAACAATTGCAAGAATCACCAACGCAAATCTTAAACGATGTACTGCAGAGGCACTATTGTAAAGTAACCTGTTTGTGCAACATGTGGTCTTACTGATCATCGGAGTCCATGATCTCATTGAGGTAGCAGCAGCAATAGATGAGATGTAGCCACATTCATCAATTTGCAGCAGGAGTAGACAAACGAAATCAAGAGCTCACCAGAAAGCGAACGTCATTGAAAGCAGCAACAAATGAATTGACAGATAACTTCAATCAGAAAGAGACGCGATGCCGGAATCTGAACAGACACTACACAACTCAATCAAATCTCAATACAGCAAAGCCCCTCCACTTTAAACAACCTCTATCAAACAGATATAACTCTTGGCAGCAAGCATTGAGTCGGTTGATTTCCTCCCAACGCCCAATGACAGTGCCCTGTGAGTTGCCAACAAAGCCTGTGATATGAGCCAACCCACACAGCTACTGACCTCGCACAAGCAAATCATGTATAGACTACGTGAACTGGAAAACACAGGGCTACCTGAGACTACATCAGATAAGACTGACTTTACTTTCACTACCAAGCATCAATCTGCTGAGGGACAGATTAAAAAATCACTGCAGAACTTGTGTGATATAACCTGGCTTGACCAAACACCAAAAGCAAGCAGAAGGAAGGATATACAAAAAACTGAAGTAGAGAACGTGAAGTTAGATCCTCAGACCAGCAGACCTGTAACATCAAGGTGCCAAGGTAATCCATGTATTGATCCAATGCAGTGTACAATTCAGTTTGAAAAAATTGGATTCCGTGTGTACAGGGTCACTGTGCAAGCTGTAGAATGCAATGGCCAGCTGATTACCACTGGTGGAGACAAAATAGAGGCTGCTCTGACAGGGAGGTATATACAAAATGTAAATTTAAAGGATAACAACAATGGCACATACACATATCAGTTTCATTCACACCTTTTTAATACAGTACATGTTAAAATAAATGGTAGCCCAATGAGAGGAAGCCCATTCACTCCTTCATTTCCTACCTTGTGATCACTTGCTGTTTTCATTGATGATGCATTGCTAGAAGGTGATAGTCCAATATTTTGATTGAAATACTGTTTCATTTGCTAGTAAGAGATACTTTATTCTGATCACTTCATGCATATTGTTGAGGGTATGGTTTCATTTGAAGGATGTGTTGATGCTGACGATGGAGTAGATAGATGCATTATTAAGTGCAACTGTTCTGTTATTTCAGCTTTAAAGTGTGGTACATTTAATGTAAAATCAATTGCTCCAAATGAGTTAACTCAGTAAATGTAATGTTTGGTGATCATCGTGATTGTCGTGACTATATGACAAGGTGAAGGAATTTGCTTGATTAAAGAAAAAGCAGCCTGTGAAACTGCATGAGGATTTTAAAAAGGGGAAAAGTGTGTACAATTCCATTAAACTGTCCTTTTATCTCCAAATCCTATATATTAAATATTCTTAAACAGCTGGGAAAATGTAAGCAATTTCATTGGCTGATGCCCGGGTTCAATTGAACCCAGGTAGTACGCGCTGCGTATTGATGTTATTTTTAGGTTGAAGCGCTCACGTCATACCGCGTTTTGCTACGTTCGCGCGCGCCTGCCAACGTTGCATCTCATTGCGTATGATCGTTGCGTTCAACGTGTTGTTTGATTGTTGTCACTGGGTGGTGATAGTCCTTTCTTGTTGTATATAAGCTGTAAAGCATCGTGAAATTGGGTTAAAGATGACCTTAAATGATAAAGCTGTTTAAGAATGAGAATAAAGGTATGATTTTGGGAACCGGTACTCTCTTTACGATGAATTTAACCCAAGGCGATACCATTATTTTAAGTGGAAGAACGAGGCCGGATTTCTTCCCAAAATCATACGTTTATTTTCTAAATTTAGTCCATACATAGCTGTACAAATATTGCAGGTAGGCATAAGCAACCTATTATTTTGGCTCTTGTATCCATAGCATCATAATGGGAAAAAAGCTTAGTGAAACAAATATTTCTTAAGGGAGGGTCATTTTATTGGGGTGGGGGATTTGACGAGGGAATACAAAAAAAAAAATAAGCAAGAGGGGCAAACATACATAGAGAATATTAGGGAGGGCGTTGACAAATCAATGTAAAAAGTGACACCACTCTGCCTCACTCTCCAATATATATTTCTAATGCAAAGTTGATAGAAACAATTTGAAATTTCTAAGTGGTTCAATTCACATCAAATAAAAATGATAATTGGGAGTGTGCAACAGTCATAAAAACTAAAAAAAAATAATTCATGGGTAGGTTTTTTAATGAAGCATAAGTATGTACAAAGTATTTGTCCAGAGATTCATATTGCAAGTTTGGTATATCCTTTTTAAAATATGAAATACAAATAAGTGCTTGTAAATAGCTTAACAAATGTTGTGGCAATACATTTGGTCATTTTATTTTATTTTGCATCACCTACCCCTATTCATCACAGGTGCGTCGCTTGGAGATGGGCTGTTATACAATATAATTCAAGTATTTGTGGTTTGACAAATATGGCTTCTTGGTCACTCTCTCTCTCTCTCTCTAGCTCTCTCTCTCTCTCTCTCCTGACTAGTGAAAACACCTCATCTCTTGAAGCGAATACAAATGGTATCATCTTAGGCATTTTAGATGCTGAGTATTCCAATTTAAATTTAGTATTTTTACATGAAAAAGACTATTTATATGCTAGATGTAATGAAAAACATCCAAACATTGATATCTTCATTAATGGAGGATGGTCCAATTTAAGTATAAAGTTTACATCTTGATAGAAGGGCCTTCATCCCAAAACCCCATCTGTAAAGTTTCGCGCCAGTATTTCAATTTGTTTTGAGGTGAGAGGTAAAAACGTGATTTTATAAGCCCATAGAGTACTGTGTAAAATGAATATTGGTCAACCAAAATGGGGCATATTTTCGCTCATAACATCCAAACCAAACACCATTTAGCCCTAAGATTTCAAAGGGTAAATGAGAAAAATAGTAGCTTTCTTCTGATATAAACATTTTGACCACTTCCTGTAAAAACTGGGGTCCCTGGGGAGGAGGCTATCGGTGATCGGGCCATGGACCTTTAATGTGATGAAAACATGCGGAGAAACTGAAAAATATATTGCAATTAAGAATGGCACTTTAGGTAGATGCTACAGTAGGTGGGAAATGTAAACTGTTAATTCTTGACTTAAATGTATATTTGTTTTGGTTATTTGTATAATGTGATATTATTTTGATGCAATAAAATGCTTTGCACAGAAAAGAAAATGTTTGTCATTCTATATTCTATTACCTCTACTACCCATTATTCAAAAGCGCACTCTTTGATTGGTTGTCTATGGAGAAGAACTCACTTCTCCTCCCCCTCCAAAACTGGGGCACGGCACCGCTCCATTCTGCTGCCCCCCCCCCCCCAGTGCAAGTGTCTGGTTATGCCCCTGGGGTTATCATTTGCTAAGTCTGACATCTCCTCACACTCAGCAGCAACATCCGATAAAAACTATACAAATGTTCACATACCATTAATTTACCATACACTGTGACTGTATATAGAAAAAGCATTAAGTCACAAATACGGTACATTAGCAGAAGGTGTGCTTTGGCAGCAGTAATCTAATATAACCCGCCCATAATATGGAATACAATAGCTTTATGTTACCATTAAAAGCTGCCAGCTGCCTGATGCTTTCTTCAGTATTAGTTATAACATGAATTGCCCCTCAGCTCACTGTGTATGGCTAGCCTTGTTCAGGCAACTGCTATCAACTTCATTCATTGGCTCACGCCTTCTGAATAATGTGACAGATCATATTAGTCATAAATACGCAAGTATGGTAGCATATTTCCCTCCCCCTCCCTAAAACTATTCAAATGAGCCATACCCTGATGAGAATTCACTTTAATATTCAAGCATTAATATGAGATCCCAAGTAACCTGTCCTATGTTCCATGCTTCCACCAGCAAGGTCAATATGTTTAACTCAGGCAGAGTGCCTTGTTCCATATGTCAGACTTTTCTTACATTGCATAATTTGATAGAGATTTTATACAGGGTAAGATACCAGGCCCAGAGTAGCACACCCCGGCCACCTGACCACAGCAGGTATTTGTGGGTTTTATACCTAGACTAGTAGGAACCTGGATCTAGTTGCACAACAGACCACCTGGCAGTGTACAAATTTTTATTTAATTTTTCTCCGACATGGTAGCCCCTTCAATGCTAAGTAAGCACTGATTTCAAACACAATTTCAAATAATGAAATAACTGCAATAATACACACAGTGTGAAAAAGTAAAAGCAGTTTGTCAGTTTTAGCAGACAGCTTTGATCAGCTAGTATGGTCCTGGTATTTAAATATCACTGATTTTTTTATATATTCTAAAGTTACACCGATCAAACCAAGTGCAATTTTCAAAACATTTTTAGAAGTTCGTACCATCAGTGCAGTGCGTTTGTATTATCCTGAACACAACAGACTACATCTTATTTCCTGCTACAAGTTCTGAACAAAAGAACAAATGGCTACCATCAATTGTCACCATCCCAAAAGGGAGGGATTCAAAGATGAGTTTTTGACTGTTCCCCATGTATGGAGTCATATGACAATGGAGAACACCAGCTAAATGTTGCCTTGTCTACACACCTATTGTAAGTCTTGTCTGCAGCCACACGCGGGAAAGCGAACAAAGTTAAACTGCCCAATGCCGTAGAGAAATAACATTGCCGGGAGGAACCATAGACAGCCTACCAACTAACTTCTTGTAAGAACTTGCAGGGTATAAGATATCTTTAAGGTGGCGTGTTCTGGGTACTTATTTCTGTTACAAAGTTTCTGAAACAAAGAAAACATATGTCTACCACCTCAATGTCAACCACTCCCAAAGAAGGGAGGGGTTCAAGGAGAGTTTTTTGACTTGTTCTATCTGTGCTGAGCCGTTTAACAATGATGAACGCCAAGCTAAATGTTTGCCTTGTCTAACACCTATTGTAAGTCTTGTCTGCAGCAACAACGCGGGAACCTAACAATTTAAACTGCCCAAATTGCCGTGGCGATATAACATTGCCGGGAGGAACCCATAGACAGCCTCCAAATAACTTCCTGTAGAGAACCTTGAAGGGTTACAAGACATCTTTAATGTGGCAGTGTTCTGTGGTACTTTGTGAAGAGAAATGAAGGTGTGAGCTTCTTCTGTCAGACTGTTGTTGTTTTTTTTTGCCTAATTTGGTTCACACCGCATAAAAGTTTGTCCGGTGCGCAAACACCGTGCAACCATGGCTGATCTACAGAAAAGAAATACATCTCCATTGACCCAGCACAACAATTGCAAGAATCACCAACGCAAATCTTAAACGATGTACTGCAGAGGCACTATTGTAAAGTAACCTGTTTGTGCAACATGTGGTCTTACTGATCATCGGAGTCCATGATCTCATTGAGGTAGCAGCAGCAATAGATGAGATGTAGCCACATTCATCAATTTGCAGCAGGAGTAGACAAACGAAATCAAGAGCTCACCAGAAAGCGAACGTCATTGAAAGCAGCAACAAATGAATTGACAGATAACTTCAATCAGAAAGAGACGCGATGCCGGAATCTGAACAGACACTACACAACTCAATCAAATCTCAATACAGCAAAGCCCCTCCACTTTAAACAACCTCTATCAAACAGATATAACTCTTGGCAGCAAGCATTGAGTCGGTTGATTTCCTCCCAACGCCCAATGACAGTGCCCTGTGAGTTGCCAACAAAGCCTGTGATATGAGCCAACCCACACAGCTACTGACCTCGCACAAGCAAATCATGTATAGACTACGTGAACTGGAAAACACAGGGCTACCTGAGACTACATCAGATAAGGACTGATTTTACTTCACTACCAAGCATCAATCTGCTGAGGGACAGATTAAAAAATCACTGCAACTTTGTGTGATATAACCTTGCTTGACCAACACCAAAAGCCAAGCATAAGAAGATATACAAAACACTGAAGTAAGAGAACGTGAAGTTGACCTCAGACCATCAGACCTGTAACATCAAGGTGCCAAGGTAATCCATGTATTGATCCAAGGCAGTGTACAATTCAGTTGAAACTGGATTCCGTGTGTACAGGGTCACTGTGCAAGCTGTAGAATGCAATGGCCAGCTGATTACCTAACCACTGGTGGAGACAATAGAGGCTGCTCTGACAGTAGGTATATACAAAATGTAAATTAAAGGATAACCACAATGGCAACATACCATATCAGTTTCATTTACACCTTTTTTCAATACAGTTACATGTTAAAATAAATGGTATCCCAATGATGAAGCCCATTCACTTCCTTCATTTTCCTACCTTTGATCACTTGCTGTTTTTCATTGATGAAGCATTGCTAGAAGGTGATAGTCCAATATTTTGATTAAAATACTGTTTCATTTGCTAGTAAGAATCTTTATTCTGATCACTACTTCATGCTTTGTTGAGGGTATGGTTTCCTTGGAAGGATGTGGGTTGATGCTGACGAATGGATTAGATCGATGCATATTAAGTGCAACTTTTCTGTTCTTTCAGCTTTAAAGTGTGGTAACATTTAATGTAAAATCAAGTGCTCCAATGTTAACTCAGTATGTATGTTTGGTGATCATCGTGATTGTCGTGACTATATGAACGGTGAAGGAATTTGCTGCTTAAAGAAAAAGCCGCCTGTGAAACTGCATGAGGAATTTTAAAAAGGGGAAAGTGGTGTACAATTCCATGAACTGAACTGTCCTTTTTATCTCCATCCTATATATTAAATATCTTAAAAACAGCTTGGGAAAATGTAAGCATTTCATTTGCTGATGCCCGGGTTCAAATTGCAATTGAACCCAGGTAGTACGCGCTGCGTATTGGATGTATTTTATAGTAGTTGAATGCGCTCAACGTCAGACCGCTTTTGCTACGTTCGCGCGCGGCCTTCCAACTTTGCATCTCATTGCGTATTATCGTTGCGTTTCAACGTGTGTTTGATTGTTGTCCAATCTACTGGGTGGTGATAGAGTCCTTTGTCCCTTGTTGTATATAGCTGTACGCATCGTGAATGGGTAAGATGACCTTAAATTGAAAAGCTGTTTAAGAATGAGAATAAAAGTATGATTTTGGGAACAGTTACTCTCTTTACGATGAATTAACCCAAGGCGATACCATATTTTAAGTTGGAAGAACATGGCCGATTTTTCCCAATCATACGTTTTTTTCTAAATGTAGTCCGACATAGCTGTACAACTATTGCTGTAGGCAAGATCACCTATTATTTGGCTCTTGTATCCATAGCATCATAATGGGAAACAACTATGACAAATATTCTTAAGGAGGTTCTTTTATATTGGGGTGGGGAAGTTGACGAGGGAAGACAACAAAAAATAAGCAAGAGGGGCAAACATACATAGAGAATATTAGGGAGGGCGTTGACAATCTGTTAAAAAGTGACACCACTCTGCCCCACTCTCCAATATATATTTCTAATGCAAGTTGTTATAAAAAAAAAACAAACCAAATTTTTTTGAAATTTCTAAGTGGTTCAATTCCATCAAATAAAATGAATTGGGAGTGGTGCACCAGTAGAAAAACTAAAAAAATAATTCAGGGGTATGGTTTTTTTAATGAAGCATCAGTATGTACAAAGTATTTGTCCAGATAATTCATATTGCAAGTTTGGTATATCCTTTTAAAATATGAAATACAAATAGTAAAAAAAAAACCAAAAAACATAAAAACATACATTTTGGTCATTTTATTTTTTTTGCATCACCCTAACCCCTATTCATCACAGGTGGGCGTCGCTTGAATGGGCTGTTATTAAACAATATAATTCAAGTAATTGTGGTTTTGACAAATATGGCTTCTTGGGTCACTCTCTCTCTCTCTCTCTAGAAAGCCTCTCTCTCTCTCTCTCCACTAGTGAAAACACCTGCATCTCTTGAAGCGAATACAAATGGTAATCATCTTAGCATTTTAGATGCTGAGTATTCCAATTTAAATTTAGATGATTTTTACATGAAAAGCTATTTATATGCTGATGTAATGAAAAACATCAAAACATTATATCTTCATTATGGAGTATTGTCCAATTAAGTAATAAAGTTTTACATTTGATAGAAGGGCCCTATTCATCCAAACCCCCTCCTGTAAAGTTTTTCGCGCCAGTATTCACTTTGGTTTTGAGGTGAAGAGGTAAAAACGGAATATTTTATAAGCCCATAGAGTAACTGTGTAAAATCATATTGGTCACCAAAATGGGCATATTTTTGCGCTCATAACATCCAACCAACACCATTTAGCCCTAAATTTCAAAGGTACATGATAAAAATAGTAAAGCTTTCTTTCTTCTGATATAAACATTTTGACCACTTTCCTGTAAAACCTGGGGTCCTGGTGAGGTGCTAATCGGTGATCGGGCCATGGACCTTTTAATGTGATTAAAACAAATGCGAGAAGTTGACGCTGAAAAATATATGGGTGGGTGTGCTCTGCTCGGTTAATACTTTGGGTTGGGCTTTGCGTTTTATGGGGGTAGTATTGGGGGTCCTACCCATGAGGTGGGGGGAGTTGGATGGTTGTTTGTGTGTCAATGTACGACTGTTTAATTCTTGACTAAAGTATATTTGTTTTGGTTATTTGTATAATTGGATATTCTGTGTTTGATGCATAAAATGCTTTGGCACAGAAAGAAAATGTTTTGTCATTCTATATTCTCTTACCTACTACTACCCATTAATCAAAAAGCGCACTCTCTTTATTGGTTTCCACTGCCCATCTTCTGCAACATGGGGCCGCGATTACGCTCTAAATGCGTGATGCAGCGCACATTCTTTCGCGCATGCATCATAATCACTAAAATGGCACAACGCTAAGATTACGCGGGAGAGAGACAAAGCGCAGCGCCATCTAAGACATAAACAACTGTTAGGTTTTAGTAAGAAATGGCCATTTTTTGGGATTATTTACTTTCGTATGGTACTAGAATAGACTAAAGGGTGCGATGTTCATGTTTATGTCGAAAAATGTGTCCTCCTCGGCAGTAAAACATTTTAATAATGGGCTTGGCTCGCCTCACCCATATTTATGTTTTGACTTGCCTCGGACACATTATTCTTACATAACATGAACATCGTAACCCTTATTTCTTAAATATTGTCCCGTTTCGAATAATTATATGTACGTGGACAACCCAAATTATATGTTGGCTAATGTGTTCATAAAATTATAAGAGTTTTTGTGTCGTCCTGCCTTGAGGCAGGAAGACACTATAGTAGTAAGCAATTTATCAAGATGGCTCAAGTGCAAACATAGTTACTATTTTTGGCACTTCCACATTTTAATAAGTGTGCAATCTATACTACTAAAAATGTATGTCCGATCAATCACTCAATCAAGCTTTTATTTAGTCCCGAACACATCACAATTTGTTTTTCACTGAGGCCTGAGGCAAAATATATACATATATAACATACTGGTTAAAAACCAAGGTACATGTAACTTGGCATGGTGTAATTGGGTAATGTACAGTTAACATATGTCAAAGAGTTTGTAAAATTGTAAAAAGTTAGTGATATAGCCTTAGTTGCAATATTTTTAAGTTGATTTAATAAAAATGTTTTAGAGAAGATGATCTCTGTAATTCATATTCAATTTGTTTCCTTCATTGGCACCCCGTAAGAAATACTGCGTTTTTTATAATCGGTTCTTGGTTTAGGAAAAGGGAGTGTGAATATTGTATTTACTTCTGCGAAATTATAGTTGTTTTATTGAATAAAAAAGATCCATTAAGACAGAATGTGCAGTTTATTTAAGACTTTATATGTTAAGATAATTTTGGGCCCAAAGGTTAAAACTTGCCTATTTGCAAGTCGGAAGCCATTTACGTTCCGTAGAACTAGCACTGGTGTGTCCCATGTTGCAACACAAATAATGCGATCTGCCCTATTTTGAATTGTTTGGAGACGATTCGCAATAGTGAGACCGCATATTTCCCCAAACTATGTTACAAATAATCAAGATGGGGTAGCACAAGAGATGTAAACGTTTTAAGAATGTTACAATGGCATATACGGTTTACATTTCTTTACCATTTATAATCCTTTCAGCCTGCTTACTATATTCTCAATATTCTCAGTCCAAGTTAGATTTCATCTATGATGACCAAGTATTTACATTTGTTACTTTGGGTTAAATTCACATTATTTATATGATGCTTTTTAGTAAATTATTGAATTTACCGTACAAGTTCCTTGTTAGAACCTATGCTCATATATTCAGATTTATTAACATTTAACTAGTTTTTGGATTTTAAACCCTTTTGTGACGAGAATCAAAGATCCTTATTTATACCTTCACTTTTTCATCAAGAGCATAGTATAAAGCTGTAATCATCAGCATCATTTAACTTTATCAGTGGGAAACAGCAATTGGGTCCATCATTACTAATCAAATTTAAGAAACCAAGAGGCCATCTATTGAGCCTTGTGACATACCGCAGAAAGTTTTTGACATCGGATGATAAACATCAATACATGTGAATTGAGTACGATTACTAAGATAAGAGTAAACCAATGAATTACATAATTTTACTATGCACCATATATTTAAGTTTATTTAAGAGAATTCCATGATTTACAGTGTCGAAGGCTTTCTTGAGATCTAGCATACAAAGCCAATAATTTGACCCTCATCAATTGCATTATAGCCGCATTTTTCAGTAACTTAATCAGTGCGTTGCGGTTGAATATGATGGGCGAAAGCCTGACTGATTATTACTAATTGAATCATTATCTTGAGGTAGTTGTAGAATGGTCAAATACAGCCCTTTCATAACTTTAGAAATACAGACAAAAGGAAGAAGTGAAATGGCCCTATAATTGGCCTGATCCGCAGGGTCTCCTGTCTTAAAAACGGAATTACACGGCCCTTTGCCAACTGTTGAAAGTGTCAACTGGTGAAAAGAGTGATTACCCAATTGTTACAATAGGTTTGTCCTGTCTGTCGCCCTACTATGCATTTTGATGCCCTTTGACCTATAGGGTTCTCTTCTTCTTGCATAGGAGGCATCAGCTAAATGTGATTTAAACGTTGGAGCCAGCTGAACTGTTGATTGGTTGGGGTTTGAAGATCTGTTCCACGTGACCGACAGTAGGGCACTCATTGAGATGTGATCTGCAGCTGTGATGAGAACCACATTGGCAGGCTGGCGATGGCCGCAGCCCCCCAACGGTTCATATTTGCTTTTGAAGCGACCGACTCCTGTGCGAAGCCCGTGTTTAAGGTGACCCATTCCTGCGTAGTAGATTGCGTCAGTGGTAGTTCTGTCTTTAGGTGTAAATATAGAGTTTGAATCTGGTCTTGGAGACTCTAGCCAGTTGCATATTAAGAATGAGAATCTGCCGGGGCCACTGGGTAGTGTAGAGAGAATCTCTGCCGTGTGCCCAATGGGCATCCTTGGGCAATTCTAATCTTACTTAAATAAATGATTGTGTCAATGAAACAATAGAAATGTTACCCTGACATAACCAGTGATACCAGTAATCCCGATAAATACAAAATGTGTCACATTATAATTTAATGCATATAATGCATTGTGAAAAATGTAATTCCTATGGTATTTTTGGGACATACTTCTTTGCACATATTTGTTTTATTTCGGATTTTGGCGGCATTTCAAACACAAATTGAGTGTAGTTGTACATTGGTTAGGATCAAATGTACATTTCTCATGTCATTGACACATTTGATTTTTGATTAAAAGACTGTAATACTTATCAATTTTTGCCCACGTATTCTTACGATATCAAGTTTTGTTGCTAAGTTGGATGTTGTACATTGGTAGATAAATGACATTTTCTAATGTCATTGACACATTGATTTCGATTTAAAGACTGTACTACTTATAAATTTGTGCCAAGTAATTTCTAGATCTCTTATTTCACGTTTTGCTTCCATATTGAGTGAAGTCATGTTGGCAACTTTAAACAAGATGATTACATACATTTATTGTGTCTAACAACATAATCTAAGTACTTCCTATTCTTATCGGCACGGATTGGCGTATAAGGCATCATTTAAAATTGTTGGATTTGGCTTTCCTTGTGAATTGATTTAATTTATTCCTAGGCACATCATTCCATCATTCCATAAACCAACAAGAATTACTGAGGATGTGCCCCATAATAGATAATATTTTAACAAACCTAGAATACAATATCATAAGTACAAATTGGTTTCTTTACAGATGTAAGTGAACCATATTGCCAACCATTCTGACAACAAATTTGCAGTGTGGGAAATAAATCATAGCTAATGTAGAGTAACCTTAAAATGGTCTTTAGTGACACCCATATAGCAAAATTTAAACATGATTGACAATTGAAATGGGAAAGTATATTACATACCTGGTAACAGCGTCACGAGGACTAAGAAACATTTTTGGAACACTTTACAACAGTTTATGATGTGAATGCATACCATGTAAGAAAAGTGTATTTCACAGGAAGAGAGAACCAAAGGCCCTGGGATAACGAAAGGACTGTTAAAGAGCATAATAAACAAAAAATAGTTGTAACAAAGATTTGTAAATAATCCAAGTCCTCACGAACTCAAAAGTTAAAAACGTATCGAAACAAATTACACCGTCTTATTCGAGTCAAACAAAACGGAGATATGTTTCAAAAAGTTTTGAACAAAATAAGGTAACTTGAACAACTTGGAATATGATAAAACAAAATTATTGGACGTAACAACCAAGGAAATCAACAACAAAATTCAAAAGGAGAAAAACATTTTCGTAACAAATCCCCTTCGATAATAGCTAATGAGTTCAATGACTTCTTTGTCAATATTGGCACAAAGTTAGCAGAGGGAATACAAAGAACTGTAAAGACTATTTTGATATCTGAAAGAGCCAACACAAAAAAAAAACGACAAGCAATACAGAGTTTTAACACTTAAATTAAAAAAAAAACTTGCAAATTTGATCAAAAATAAGATCCCGGTCATGATGTATTGTAATTTGATTCTCAAAAAAGTACCAATGAATAGCAAGAACACTTCAACAATTTTTCATTTTTTCAATTCACTGGAGAAGTTCCTCTAGTATGAAAGATTGCAACGGTTTTAACCATTTTAGACAAAAAAGATGACGCACAAGTGTTTTCACGATAGACGCAGTATCATTATTACCAGCTTTTCAAAGATTCTTGAAAGACTGGTATTTTTAATCGATGCATCAATTTTATTGACAAGCAAAACATCATCAATGAATCAATCCATAGGTTTTCGCTCAGGTCATTCACTCTACTTACATGGCAAATGAGTGATGGTTGAGAAAGTACTGTAATGCTGGAGAATAACAAAAACTGTTTTGGTAGTTTCTTATGATTTGGGTGAAGCATTTGACACTATTGACCATAGACATCCTATTACAAAAATTGAATGCATTATGGTTTTAGAGGTACCGTCGTAGATTGGTTTAAAAGCTATTTAAGTAACAGAATGCAATGTGTATATTTCAACAATAGTAAATCGAACTTCAGAAAATTAAATTGTGGTGTGCCCCAAGGCTCCATATTAGGTCCTCTCCTATTTATCTGTATATTAATGATCTCATAAATACCTCGTCTGTTTTAAAATTTGTGTTGTTTGCGGATGACACTACAATCTTGTCTTCACAAATGGATACACATTGCCATTAAAATAAATGCATAAATAATGAGTTAAAAGAAGTAACGAACTGGTTCAAAGCAATAACTAGCCGTTAATGCTGGAAACCAATTTCATGTTATTAGTACAACGTTATGGGAATGCAAAATACGTGGATAAGGAAATCATCGTTGAAATTGGATAATACCAAATTACAAAGGGTGAGCTCCACAAGTTTCTTGGGTTTTGATAGATTAAAATCTTATTTGAAAAACCTTGATGGAATTTCAAAAACGATTGCACTAAATATTGGCGTCCTCAATAGCGCTGAAAGGTTTTATCCCTGGACGAATCTTGCACTCTTTATATTGGTACATTAATTTAACCGTATGTAAAACTATAGCATCCTGTATGGGGTAATACATATCATAGTTTAGATTGATAAAATATTAAACTTCAGAAATGGGCGGTGCGAACTATTTCTCATATGTCACTACAGAAGCCACTCTGCTCCATGTTTTTCAAAGTTGATATTCTCACTTTTCGGACCATATAAACTTAAGTTGGTGTGTTTATGTTCAAACATTCACAAATCAACTGCCAAAAGTGTTTTCACTTATATTTTTCAAACAGCTGAATATCATAATACTGTACTAGAATTGCCAACTATTATACTCTACCGAATAAAAAAATTTCTCAGATCAAACTGTTAAGAACTTCTGGTCCCAGTCCTATGGAAATCTTTTGACCAAAATCTAAAAAATGTCAAATCTGTAAAGCATTTTCGAAGCCATTAAAAATCATTTCATCATATCCCAATACTACGTTAAAGACAATTAGGTTTGAGCAGGGTATTTTGTGTTCAATATTGTATGTATGCCGTAATTTCTCTTTGGCTTTTGTTTGTAATGTTATTTTGCTAGTATCATGTGCGTAAATTTTGTTTTGGGTTCTGATCACCTCTGGCCTTCGGCCATTCGATGTCTGTATTTAAATGTTTTTAATATTTTCTTGTCTAGCTGTGATGATGTGGAAATAAAATGAATATATGAATTTGAAGTATGGCTTAATGTTACAAATGCCATACACGTGTTCATTGGATCCTATAGTATATCTAGTAACTCCATATTTTGATAATATAGGGTTAAATAGATAATTATCATTTATGGCAATGCCATCTTGGATTTCTCAAAATGCCCAAGGATGCCCAGGTGGCACCCAGCAGATTCTTATTCTACACACCCTTATCTATCATTTTCAGCAAAAAAATTGTGTATATACTCAACTTTACGGTCAGGCCATAACTTGGACCATATCTCTCCGACTATCTGTAAGATGTTGAATGGGGAACTGGAGAGTTTAGCAGCGTGTCGACAGAAAGGTCAGCGAGAGCGCAGTCTCTGTCTGCCGAGTTGGTGTGATTCTTTGTTATGCAGCAGGTGCTTGTTGTCCAGCAGGGCCTTATTCACTAGTTTGTGCGTGTGGTGTTCTCTCCAAAGTACTGCAGGTGCAATGCCTGAAAACACTGGTAGAAATTCAGATGGAGTAGGACGGAGGCAACCAGTGATGGTTCTCAAGGTCTCGTTGAGTACTGTGTCCAGCTTCTTTGTGTGAGTGCTGTTGCACCATGCTGAGGCGGCACATTCAGCAGTGCTGTAGACCAGAGCCAAGGTGGTGGGGCGTTACGAAAAAAACGTTGTTCCCGAGCCGGTTGGTCCCGGTAATTAGTTATCAATGGCTTAATCGCCAGATTAACTACATCAGTGGTTTTGCGCCGCTGTCAATCAACTTCCGTTATCTTTGCCAATGTAGTTTTTTTATAGGCCTCTTTTGTTTTAAAAGTGCTTATATTTAGAAACTTGGGTTAATCAAGCCTATAAATTTGCTTGTATTAATATAGGTTGAGTTTAAACAAATTTTCCTTTAAACAAGATATTCTTTTAAATTTTACTTTATTATTTTAAGTCTGGTCTTTTTTGTCTTTTAAGATTTTAATTAAAAAAGGAGAGTCACGCTTGAATTTTAAAACAGTTTTACTTTAAACAAGATAGTCCTTTAAAATGTTTTGTTAATTTTACTTGTACTTCGTCCCACTTTTTTTGTCTTTTAATGATTTTAAGTAAAAAAGGAGAGTCACACTTGATTTAACAAGTTTTTCCTTTAAACAAGATATTCTTTTAAAATGTTTGTAACATTTTAATTTTCTTCAGACTTTTGTTTTTTTGATTTAAAAGCAAAAGAGGAAATACCCTTTACTTTTAACTGAATAACTTAAACAAGGAATATTAAAAAAACCATTGGCATGCCGCATTACTTTATCACTTTCGTTTTCACTTAGGTCCACCAGACCCCAATCTGTGGGGCGGTATCGCGTTAATTGCCTGGACAACCGGCTACTGGACCTTTATAACAATGGAACAGAGGACAATAGAGTGTTAGATTGCCGGGACCAACCGACTTCGGGACCATGCGGGCCAAAACCCGGTGGTGGTGCATAGATCCTTGGTTTCTGCTAATTCATGCACTGTCAAAACGTATTAAAGGAGCTATTCAAATTAGCTGCGGTCGCGTTATCGATAAATGAGACCTATGTCGCGTGCCATTGATACCGAACCTGTTGTGGTCGTATCCATAGTGTCCCCTGGATTTAGTCATTCAAATTACCGAGATGTGCGCAAGGTATGCGGTCACGTTCTTGTGAATCGATAAACTGCTGGAGACATAGTTTCCCCCTCCCTCATATTCGTACAGTCTTCGGCGGGCCTACTCCCACTACCCCTACCAGTGTTAATTCCAGGGGCCCTGTGTAATTCGCGTCCTGTTGACAAGTTGGTTGGCGGGGATGGTAAGCCTGAAAAGTCCCAATTTTTTAGTTTAGCATTATATCTTAACCAATTTCGCTCTAAACCCAGAGACAGCCTGCCGAGACTGGGGTACACAAAGAGGTCTATTCTCTAACTATTAATGTTACAATCAAACTGTAGTAAAACGACGCGGAACGGGGGGGCTTTCTGGTCCTCCCTATAGAGGAGGCTAAGATAAAATCCAATTTGGTCTTGTGTTTTTATTAATTATTTATTAAAATTTTTTTTTTTGTTTGGAACATTCCCACCTTTTGACTTTGACACCCCGACTTTGACTTACTTTTTCTTTGGACCCCCTTAAACTGACTTTGATCTGTATCAAAAAAACCTTGTAGTACACAAACAAAATGCAATTGGTTCCAATCAAATAAAACAAATTCCTACTATGCTTAGTTCTGGATATAAAAATTCTTATAAATTCTTGAAATTATTTTACCTTCAAAAACCGGAAAAAAAAAATGACCTGTAATTACCTTTGACCGCTCCAGAATAAAAATACCTTGCATACACCAGGTAACATGACAGCATATATGAGACGTTAAAGACACTATCGAGTGATTTTGCTCAATCAGCAAATCGAAAAAATCATCAAAAATCAGATTTTGAATGTATGTAACAAGTAACGATATCCTAACATACCCTGCAAATGATAATAACCAGAAGCAATCTAATAAGGACAGAATCGGAGATTTGAGTCCTTACTGTCCGAACGGACACTTACTCAACACTAATTGAATGGGAGAATCGTATCTTGGACCACTGCTGTCCCGGGGCCGTTTCTTTTCCCTTTTCTTTTCTTCCTTTCTGTCATTCTATTCTACAGCTGGAAAGGTAACTTAGTGAGAATTCTACAGACTTATCCTTCACTTTGAGCTATTCCTGCAAATTTCAAATATTTTTCAATCACTGATAGTGTCTTTAAGTCACTGTCCATGTTGAGTTTTGAGATAAAAATTTTAGATTTTGGATATTTTTTGGTTTTGACGGAGTGACCCTTATGACCTTTATCCTGAAACTGGTGGACAACCCAAAGACCCTGCCTACTAACAATACATGTGCTCTAATGACGTCACTCTGATTCGTAATTTGTAAGGAAAACGATTTTTTGAATATTTTCACCATTTTTGGGGCTTTCACCAAACCGGAATGACCCCCTTAATGACCTTTGACCTCTTTCCCTGAACACCCTATATGAGGCAATGGTCAGGCTCCTGTTAAGAACTTTGGTCGATATCGGCGTAATCCTGTAAAAGAAGATAATGTTTGACAATTAAATTACATATTGACGCCTGTGACCAGGTCAAAGGTCAGACAGGGGTCCATGTCATAATGAAATATGGTCCAAGTCAGCGGTCATTTGATGTAAGTCTAGTCACAATAACGTCAAACGATGACTGAGCTAGTAGCAGTTGAAGTGTTGATAGAAAGAAGAAGAAGAACGGCAATCAAAAACAGAACATTAAGACTGCTGAGAACGGCCGTCTTGTAAGAGAACCGCATCAAAACGAACAAGACGGCCTGAAGGATGCCCGCCTTGTAAAGAAGAACCCATCAAAAACAGAACAGAACGGCTGACGGCCGTCTTGGAAAGAAAGGATACTAATGTACCCACTACCCATTTTTCGTCCAATCTTGGGATAGGCCTACATCACACACGGGATAGATGCTGGTTTGGGGCATGCATAAAGCCATTTCCCGCAATGTTTAGGGCCAACATAAGCTCCACTTTTCAGAAGAAATGTTGAAATGCAACAAACAGGACAAACTTTGAAGAAAAGTACACAAAATATGTCTTCTTTATTGTAAGGGTCTTAACTAGTTAAAAATACATGTTCTTTTATTAATTGCATCTTGTCAATACAGAAATGCGCTTATAAATCATATACGCTACATAAATAATCCCACCTTATAGGGAATATGAAAGTATCCACCTTTCGTTGGCATTTTACGTAAATCTATTAATCTATATTAACGGTTTGATACGATTTTCTTTGACTTGAATGATCAACCAAATAGATTTATCTTTTTCATCAAAACAACAGGTTATTACACCCACTCAAGAAGTCGGTAATAGAAAAAACAAATATTCAGTTAAAGGTAAAATGAGGCTCGATGAGGCTGGTGTCAGAGCAGACCGGTCTCTCTGGTCATCCTTATTTCAGTTTTTAACCTATTCTTACCAGATCTACATTTTGGCAAAAGTTCTATGAAATTGAACTATTAGGTCAAAATTAGTTTTGGGCTAACCAAAAGAAATAACATAGGCCTACTTCTGCCAATTTCGCCAATCAGATTTTTCAAATAGCGAAACCACATTTTGCTGAATCTGACTCGTGTATCCTAAGAAGACCGCAACCATAACGACTGCGCTGAATAAAAAGCGATCTGTTCTTGAGGCGTCGCAAGTTCACACGCGCGTTGATGGTTTTGGTGCGTGACTAATTTGCATCTGATGGTACGCGAACATCGTGAAGAAAACGTGAAAACGAAAATACTATTGAAAAGTCCCTTTTTTATCGTGTTTTTGCCCAATATTGCAAGAAACGTAAGTCTTAACACCACTTTTTTATTTTACATTTAACGCATCATCTTGCCCACACCATAGTGAAAACAAAAAACAAACAAATTTCATTGAACAGATTTTTCTATTTGTAATTTTCAAGCTTAATTTTTGAAATTTCCCCTCAGTTACGTGGTAAATTTGGGATCGTAATACCCTTTTTGGATTGGCATTTTTCTCAAAAACGAAGTCGGTGACCCCCTTTTTTATTTTTATTTGTTATCAGCACCTGAAAGTACCATTTATCCATTTTTTTAAAAAATTCATCGAAAAGTAAATCATGCTGCAAACCACCCTTAACAAATGAGTAAACACTTCCCTTTTCAAAGGTATTTTTAACTGTGTGTGTGTGTGCCATGTTTCTTTTATATTTGTTCAATGACCTTCAACTTAAAACCCCCATATTCTGAAATGGCAAGGCATTAACTACTGCATGTTGTCTAGCTCTTTAGATACTTATGAAAGCAAGGTAAGAGAATTCGTGTCATCTTCATGGTTAAGGATAAAATTGTTTGCTAAATTTTACTTAGTAACTGACACTTGATTAAGCCTCATATGAAGACATCTCTGTTATTTCTTTTGGAGGATCTTGATCTAAGCTCAACATGGTTTTTTGTATATACAACCAGGAAGTAGGTGATAGTCCTCTTTCTCTGACGTGTGTTTAAGAAAAAAAAAACAAGCTTGAGGGTTGAAATCGACAAGGACTTTCCGAACTTTTGGCCACTTTGAAATTTTGGGAATCAACGATAATCCGTAACTTCCACAGATTCCTTTAAAAGCCTTTTTAAGATTATTCAAATTCAAAGTCAACTTTCTTGTACAATAAAAATACATCGTCTGCGGACCGCTTGTGTCGCCGTTAGTCGCGGTTTGTGATGTTAGGCCTCACATGACCTTTAACAACCTTGATAGTGAGTGAGTGAGTGAGTGAGTATTACAGTTAACGACAACTCACCCCATTGTGTTATATCGTGTCATTACATTTGTCCTTTAACATTCAATATAAAAAAAAACAACACATATTAAAACTTCATTTCAATTCAAATAACAAGTAACATTACAAAAGGAACACACATCAGTGATGAACAGAGCATCACCTATCCATGTATAAAACAAGATAAACCAACTAATTGCAAAGCCTTCCTACTTAGAAAACATGCATCAATAAAACAAGTTCAAAAGATATACTGATAAATTATAACTATAACACATCATAGAGTGATGACATAGGTCATCACTCATCCATGTACCAAGCAAAAACTTAAACTTCAAATACAGATATCAACACTCACATCAGAACATGCAAACATGAGATCACTTTACAGACCAATAGATTGTCCTCATACATGTAACATTTTTTATAATGGCTCCAATACACTTGGGCATTATGCCAAACTGATGATTTTAAATTACATCACAGGCCGCGGAAGCAAATTGAAAGTGTGGCGGCGGGCTATGAGTGTCCGTGTAAGCAGTCTTGCTATATTTTTGCCGAAAATATGCTCCAGGACCAGTGGTTCCTCTTTTCCTTGCCGAAGCGGCGGGAC
>JAMKCH010029102.1:0-18070 GCA_023653785.1 Ophioderma brevispina
CTCCAAGTGGAAAAAACCGCGGAAAAAAACGCGGTTTTTTCAGCTGTGGAAGAACTGGCGAACCCTGGGACTATCTATAGTAGCTGTCCACAAAAGAACACCCCTCTATTCACTGCGCATCGCTCGCGCTCAGCTAATGAGCGGATTATGGGCGGGGCCTATATTTACTCTTTTATGCATGCAGCGAAATGCATGTACATCGATCATGTCTTAAAAATGACACAAAACAACAGGATGTGCATGTAAACTGCACTCCTCTGAGCTCTTGTCATTAACATCATTTTTGACAGGCTCAAGACAGTTTCCTTGGCAAATTTCATTGTCTTGCTTCTTGGAGAACACTAATGACTTGTTTGATGCTTACTGTTTGCTGCATTTACTGCTGATTATGCCCATTTTGTTGATTTACAGGGAATTTGTTATGCCTTACAATCTTCGCGTGAGACTTGGATTTTGATTCCATTATATACGCAGCTTGCTATCACCACTACTATGAAGGCCTATGGACCCATGTTTGATGTGGATAATTCTCAGCACCCAATTATGTCCATGCATAGTTGATCACCTAATAATGGAATTCCAAATGTGAGCACTCTTACTCTCGTGATTGACTTTATTGGCACTATCAATGATGAAGTCACAAGTGAACACCAAACCGTATTATTGCCAAGTGTGATTTGTTCAAATCAATTTGTTCAATGGAATCTCACCAGATTAAGCCAAACAGAAGAGGAAAAAGGATGGGTGGGAAAAAGGAAAACAGAAAACATCAATTAAACCATAACTCTCAGCCCACCCCCCCCCCCCCCCATATGGACTATCTCTGTTTACACTGAAATGTTCAAGGTGTTAAACTTAAAGCTACTAAAGGAATCATTTCTGATCTCATTGATGAAACAAATATGGATATTTTTTGCCTAACTGAAAACCTTGGTTGTATGATTGATGACAGAGCTGATTTCATTTGAACTCACCACTCTCCTGGATAGACATCCTAGTGGTCCGCGGGTGTGGTGATCCTCATGGAGGCCTTGTCGTCATTTACAAAAAGAATCTTAGCATCGTTTCAAATTCTTCCCATAAACTCCCAATTCAAGAGTTTTGAATCATTTTTGGTTGATATTGTATTCTGACTGGAACGTAGGTGTTTTACATTGGTTGACATGTATACGACCCACTCCATTTCTATTCTAAGAATAAATTGTGCATTCTAGCGTTAGTTCTTTGATGTGAGTTCTCTCAAGCTTTGCAAGATTACACCACTGCCAAAGGAGAACTTGTGGTGTTTGTTGTGTGATTAACACATACATCTGGATGTTGCAAATGACCCAGAAACAATCAAGTTTAAAGATCTGTTGACTCTCTGACTTGAAAACAGTTGGTGGATTTCCCAACTCATATCAGGGCATTACATTGGACATCAGATTTCGCGTATATGTTCGCGTTCTTGAATCTTGATCTGATCAAATATCTACGCTTGCAATCTTGATTTGGAGAAACTGCCTCCGGTGAAGGAGACTAATTACCTTAAGGAAAATATCGCTCGATCCAATATGAGTTCTTCAGTGAGGATTTATTTCATCTGAACTGATTTGTACGCCGTCTGACAACATCAATGATTTTGTTACCAATAAACGGTGTTTTACAGGAAACTCCTCGATAATACATGCCCCTCGTTTGACCAAAACAGTTGTGATTCATGTAAAGAGCCTTGTTCTCTGATCATTGCTTCTTGCTAAGCGATCGACCGCAAGGCTGAGCGTAAATGGTTGGCTAGTAGATCCCAAAGACTTGGAGATATTTAAAAAGATAGAAATGGCTATAATTTTCAGCTTTTTTTTAAATTTTGGGGGGGCCACAGTGCTTTTTTTTCCTACCTGACCATGAATAATAAAATCAGTGACTGGGGAATGACAATAAGTCAATGTTCCGTACAATCAATGAGATTGTTCAGAAAAAGAAGCCTTCAAAGTTACCTGATTTTTTTTTCTCCCACCAGTGCAAAATGAACTCAGATCGATTTAGAAACTTATTTTGCCACAAGATCCAGAATATCAGAGACGGTCTTGCTTGTTACTCAGCTGTTTCTACGGTAAACATCGTGTCTCATTCTGGGATGCGTTTTCCACAATTAGTGAGAAGGATCTGGACCCGCTTCCTTCATGGATGGTGAAGGACCTTATTGCATCTTTGCTTCCGACCATGACTGCCATTGTAAATAACGTTCTGGAATTGTTCCTAACAATCTTGAAAGAGGCTGTTATTACACCTTTGTTGGAAAGAAGGCAAATCTGCGACCACAACATTATGAAAAATTACCGACCCTGATTAGTAACTTGACTTCTTGTCAAAAGTCCTTGAGCGTGTTGTTGCCAGGCAAATTAACGACTAGATGTCTGTAATAATCTCCACGAACCACTCCAATCCGCGTACAAGCAACATCATAGTACGGAAACAGCACTATAAAGTTTCAAAATGAAATGCGATGTCATATGGAACGGCAGGAGTTTACTATACTCATCTCCTGGTCTAAGGAGGGCCTTCGACACTATAGAACATGAAATGCTAATCATCGCATTGATAGCCTGCTTCGCGTTGCCTGAACACCTCTTAAATGGTCGTTCATTTTTTGTCTGGACGATCACAGCGTGTTCTCATAAATGGAAGTTCTCTTTTTTTTTTTGTGGTCTATCCACCTTTTGATATATGGCGTTCCGCAAGGATCGGTTCTAGGACCCCTATTATTCGCGGTTCTACATTCTGCCGCTTGGAGATCTTGTTCGCCAGTTCGGTCTTGAGTACAATATTATGCTGATGACACACAGGTCTACTTTTCTATTTGTCCAACTTCACAAAAAGCTATTGATCTAGCTGTTGCTAAAATTGAAGAGTGTGTTAACGAAATCCAGTCAGGATGTCACAGAACTTCCTTAAATGAAATTGCGGACAAGACTGAAAGTTATGGTTTTTGGTGTTAGACTCCATTAGCAAAGTTCCTCTGCACTCTATTAGTGTTTGCTGGTATGAACATTCCTGTTCAAAATAATCCTGTGAGAAAATCTCGTGATGATGTGGGATCCGGGTTTGACAATGAGTGCTCAGGTGGCTAACATCATCAAGACCACCACTTGCATCTCAGGAACATCAGCAAAGCACGTAAAAAGCTTACAAATGATAGGACTGGTATCGACAAGGCTGTTGTCGACAAGGTTGGCGACAATGCACTTTTCCTAGCATGGCGAAACCATGGAAATTTTGTCAACCAAAAATATTCATGGAAGAGCCTTATCACTTTTGTAACAGGCCTATTTACAGCAACTCACAATAATAATTGTAATTTCCAAAATGCCTATTGACTTTATAGGTCTTGAATTTAAAAACATACTTTTTACTTTCACTCCAGTAACCTGTTTCAATAAGGAATTCTAACAAATATGTGAAAATAACTTTTGTTACATATATCATTAATAACAAAGCCCAAATGAACTCCAGAAGTTGGTCCACTTTTGCGTAGAATAAAAATAGTTCAACCACACATCCCAATGGGCCCTGACTAGTAAAGTGTGGAGTTGAAAGAGTCAAAGTGGGTTATTGTTTTCCATGCAAGTGCTCAATCTAAACTTGGTGTGCTTATAAAGTATATAAATAAAAACAAATTGAGAAATGGCATTAGAAGATGTATGTCGACAATTGTCGCCATCGGGGTTTATGATTTACCAAAAGGTGACAAGAAAAAACAACCCATACCAGCTCTACAACTGACGCTCCAAATAGCAGTTCACACTCTTGTCACATCACGTTTAGACTACTGCAACAGCCTCTACTGGAATACTAAGCTCTGTTTAACGCCTTCAAAATGTCCAAAGGACTGCCGCGAGAATTATTACCAGGTGCAAAGGAAAGTATGACTCCATCACTCCTAAACTGATTCTCCCAATGGCTGGCCCATTGATCAGCGAATCAAATTCAAAGTTCTGCTGTTAGTGTTACAAAGCCTCCACCAATCAGCTCCAAGTTACAGTTCTCAGATGCTCCACGTTCAACAACCGGCGTCGGTAAGATATCCTCGTATCTTCATCCACTGATCATACACAGAACTCGTCGCTCAAATTCCGATGACAGATCTTTCTCATGCGTGGGTCCTAACGCAGTGAACTTATTACCATCTCACATTCCAAAGATGCAGCCCAGTGACACTTTCAAGAAACTGCTTAATTCTCATCTGTTTCAAGAAGCGTACTCTCATGATTTTGTTTATGTTTTACTGTCTTGCAGCGCCTAAGCGCAAACTGTTTGTTTTGGGTGCTATACAAATTCTAAGGATTGTTGATTGAGTCAAGCATGTCTACATGTACAGCGGTGTGCTCGTACCCGTTTACGATGTAGATCATAATAGAAGCATAGTGTACTGTTCCTTGTGAGTGAAAACTGGTCCAGCGAAAAAGCAATAAAAAATATAGGCGTCGTATGCTGTGAAAAATATAATTACTTAACAAATGATTAAAGTTAAGGTGTTATCAGTCCTTCTCAACAGAGTGGAAAATTAAACTTAATACTCTTTTTATTAGATTATTTTATCTGTGAGTTTTGCTCATTGTTGGTTATTTAAACACAAATTTGGGCGAGTCAAACCGGTACAGGTGACTAGGCGGGCTAAGCCCAAGAACTTTACCGATTGATTAGTGTCATCATTCATGACCAATAGATGTAATATGATGCGTAAATATCAAAAGTTTTAAATAAAATTGTTATCTCTGTTGCCAATATGGTGCGGTGATTTAATGCAAGTGTCATGGATCTCTCAGGAAGAGGAAAGAGCTATTGCCAGGCAGGCCACAACAAAATTATATTAGGCCCGGGAGAATCCGCGATCGCGAAAAATGACATGTTATGCGCGGATTTTGCCTTTCCGCGCGGATTTTCAGTTTTCGCGCGGACAACAGCGGATTTCGTATTTTTTTCTACAAAAAGGTCACTGAACCTTTTTGCCCGACTGTTTTTCATAACGATCAAAGGTGATTGGCAAGAAAATCGATTTGGTCGGCAAGTTGGTAATTTAATGATCGCAGCAAGGCGGTCGAAGGCCGTCTAATACAATACCCAAGTAACAAAGAGACTGAGCAATTAGATCGTGCTTGAATCGCGGTACTCATGCAACCCTGATATGATCAGACCACCTTGGATATGTCGTTAAGAGATGAAAGGCACAGAGTTGTACCAGTGATCATAATGGGCCGTCAATTATTCATCCTTGAGTGCACACTTACTCGATTGCATGGCAACAATCTAACCCCATGCAGTGATCGAGTCACGGTTGGAAACTGATGTTCTTTATTTATCTGGAATGAGGAGGGGATGGACCACATGTGGATACGTCATAAAAGATGAGATGAAAAGGTGCAGTGATGGTGATAGAAGTTTTTAATTCCTCCGTATGTATGCATTGAATAGTTAATATAACTCGTCCATGGTAAGCTACTCTTGTGTATCCTATCATCCATAAAATACATCAATGATTGTTCCACGATATTGCTTAATCCATTCCCTACATGAGCATGATGAGCGATGAGTTGACTGCATTTGCAGCTTCACTCTGAGCTGATTGCGAGCGAACGGGAAATTCCCCCAAGAACGGAAAATTCCATAAGATAGTTTTGAACGATACTGATCTTTTATGACCATTGTTCGCTCCTGACCCACACGATAACCATGAATGATAACTGATCACCCAGTGTAATTTCTGATCGCAATTTGCAACCAGTTAAGATTCTAATGAATTCACCTGTGTATTAGTTTAGCTTGTTCAGTTGTCTCAAATTTGCCGCCAGGGCACCCGGGCCAGCCATGAGGCCACGTGCGAATGTAGCTGCATGGAGACAGCCATTACGATTATTTCGTGATAAAATGTCATTTTTAGCATTCAAACACCCGATGATTTCAAATCTAGGTTTGTTATTCTCAACTATTTTTTTTATAAAATAATCCAGACTTAATTATTGTAGTTTATTCTTGTTTACTTGCAATTGTCAGCCCCCCGATTAACATATGAATGGAACCGTTGTTACTGTAAATGTTTGGATTGATCCATTTAATTAATGGGGGTAAGGTAGTTGAGTAAATACTCAATCGGTAAAGAACATCGCTAAACAATTGCTTCAGAGAGAGTTGTTCTTTCAATTTCAAAAAATCATTAAATTAGAAATTCAAAATAATGCAAAAAGAAAAAAAAAATGCAAAAAGACGTATTGGTTAACACTGTTATTATTAAAAAAGATTACTGGTTAATACTATTGTTCTTTTCGTCAGTATGCATATAATTGCCCTCCCTGAGGAATACCTTGATTGTGTCCTTTTTTTGTTATACCTCATTTGTAATGTTTAATGACAAAAATATTCTTTTAATGATGACATAAATAAAAATCCCCGGCCTAACGACGTCTATGCATGTTTTCTATTAAGGTTTGGCAATGAATACAATTTAAAATTTTTCTTTTTTTGAAACTTTGTGTTATTATTGTTTGCGTTATCTTGTGATTTATTTATTCGTAATTTCTTAAATGTTGTGTGAGACGCGTACATGGCCATGGCCCAATAATATTACAGAACCGTTGCGACAACAAGGTCGGCTTGATCGTCGAGTTCGTATCACGTCGTGGGAAACTTTCTTTTTCTCACGTGGTAGCACGGTGGCTTCGGGGCCACGTGCGGGCATGAGGTGTTAGTTTTTTATTTAATGCCTCATTGCACGCACTGTTGGTGAAGCCACAGCCACACCCACGGCCAAAAAATAGTGTCACAGGCGCATAGGGTTTCATATGAAGCTCTTAGAATAAAAAAGCTAAAACTATTAGAATTGGGCAGTGACTGAGACGACAGTGAGTGAGTGGTCGAATCAGGCGTGGTTAAAATTCATTGTTGATGGTTCATTAAAAATCAGTCATGTCAGTTCAAGACATCGGCGGTACTTTGTGATCGCCGACGACAGTGAGTGAGTGGTCGAATCAGGCGTGGTTAAAATTCATTGTTGAGGGTTCATTAAAAATCAGTCATGTCAGTTCAAGACATCGGCGGTACTTTGTGATCGCCGGCAGTTGAAAAAAAAAATCGTGATTTTTAGGGTGCGGTTTTCCGCGGACTCGGCACATTTTGGCGCGGATTTGCGCGGAAACGGTCAACATTTTGCTGTCTGAAAATCGCGATTTGGCGAAAATCGCGCGCGGAATTCGCGCTCCTGAAACGCGGATTTTCCCGGGCCCTAATTATACTCAATGTTTGGAACTATTTCAGTACTAACACTGATACAACCCACCCGGTAAAAACAACGTTGGAAGCGACTGGTGTCGGCAAAACGACTCTTCAAAACTCAGAAAACATGGTATAGTTTCGCCAACCAAAGAGGGGCGAAAAAAATCAAAGCCAGTGGTTGAAAGCGTTGATGAATTTGATAGAGGAGCTATCCGGCAATAATACAAGGATTTTATCTTGATAAGATATGGCCAACTGTGGCAAAAAAACTTCATCAGAAAGTGAAGGAAGAATTAGGGTTTACAGGATCTGAATCGAGTTTACGGAGAATTCTCAAGAATAATGGGTTTATGTGTACGGGAACGACCACCCAACAAACGCAAGTTAAAGAAAGACCTGACCTCGTTCAAAAATGGCACAATTACATAAGGACAATCAGGAAACTACGACTTACCGATCGTGAGATTATTTATCTTGATGAAACATGGCTTAATGCTAATCATACCGTGGAACGTGTTGGCTAGACGAATATGGCACTGGAGGTTTAGAGGTATCCCACCTGGCCATGGTAGTCCGTTAATCATCTTGCATGCTGGATCAGCCAACGGGTTTATACCCAACTGTTTATTGTCCTTTGTAAGTAAATGAAATGGATGGAAGTTGTTTCGAAAGATGGTTTAGGCAACAGCTTCTCCCTAATATTCCACCAAGGTCCATCATCGTTATGGATAACGCAGCATATCACAGCATGATCTATGACAAACGCCGTCCATCTCAATGGAGGCAAAACGCGCGATATCAGAAACTGGCTAGAAAATCACAACATTCCATATGATCAAAAAATGCTCCGTGCCGAACTGGATCATTTGATAAAAATACATAAATCACAATTTCCGGAGTACGTAATTGACAAAGTTGCAGTCGATAATGGCCACACCAATACTTCCCTACCACCGTATCACTGTGAATTTAATAATTTGGAACTCATCTGGGCTCAGGTGAAAGGTGGCGTTGCAAGGAAAAATGCTTCATTTAAATCACGAGTATAAACTTCTTCTTGAACAAGAATTAAGATCCGTCACGCAATCACTGGCAAAATGGCTTGTTTCCCATGTTCAACATCTGGAAGAAGATATTTTTTGACACTGAACTGAAAATAGACACCTGTTTGTCAGAAGAAGAATTGGCATCATTTCGTTTTTACCCATATGATTCCGACGATTCCAGTGACAGTGATTCTGATGATTCCTCTAGTTCCTGGCCATCCGATGTTAGTGAGGATGAACTCATCTGGATACCGGGCGAGTATGATGTTCTATCTGATCCAGAAGATCTGCCTGAATTTCCACATTGGAAAGAAGTATAGTACTGCTTACACAGGTTGGCGTGCGGACTGTCCGAGAAATGATAATCAACAATAGTAGCACCACGTGCGTGTTCATCCTGCAGCAAATTCGGTGAAGTTTAGGTGAGTAGTTTTGTAGTCATATTTTTCTATTTTCTCCCCCGATTATCTCTTCAGCAATCCCATCTCAAATTCTCGTCAGTTTTTATACAATATTGTGCAGCATTAACGATTGAAAGAGTTGTGCTCTTTATATGAAAGACCCAAACAAACAACCAGGAGTATCGTCTAGACGCAAACTAACTGTCACAAAAACTTGTAGCAGTATCATAATTATGACGCTGTTTGTGTGTGACAGTCATGTAATGTGCCCTGCATGTTTTGCTATGCGCTGTGTTACATTGACAAGTACGGCCGGAGCGCCTAAGTCAACTGCTCTGAAAGCGTCGAACCAGCGTAGCCGTAGTCAGCCAATCAGATATTAACGAGCTGGTGTTATGGACTGTGACCTGATTGAAAAAGCCATCGAACTGCACTTCCGTGTTTACGCACCAACAACGCCCCATTTCTGAGAGCGAGGGCCGTTATTCTGTGACAGCTACTATAGTCATGATCATCAGGACTTCTCAGAAATGAAGGGTTCTTCTGCAAGGAGGCTCTGGTATGTTGACTTATACAAAGGATTTGTTTATGCAGTGGTGTAACTTGTACGAGATTTGTTTTTGTAGTACATATCATCATATCATGCGCTTTGTCTTAAATTCGCACGATTTCATGGATTTAGACTGCATGACTGCGCCTAAGCACGTTTGGTAATTTAGGCGCGATAATGCTGCGCATCGCATCGAATAATTTACTTTGTACTTCTAGGTTTACGAGGATTGAAATGCTCTGAGCTAAAGCCCCAGTTTTCCCGTTGCGGAGAAATCGCGAAATTCGCGGGAATTTGCTGGTAATGCGGAAAATGCAATTTTGAGATGAAGAGAGAAGAGAAAAACATGTCAAAAAAGTAAATTAACTCACTTTCCCTAAGTAAAATAAAGAATATAACAATTGGATTAATAATAACAAAATGAGCAATGATTTACCATGCCATGACCCCTATCAATCTCCAAATCCTGCCTGGTTAAGAATTCTGATAGACCATCGGAAAGTATATCAAAAACGATTGCTACAGCGGCATCGCGATTGTCTTTGACTGTACATTGCGATCACGATGACCCGATTCCATTTTGCTTCGGAAAATGACGTAATGCTTGCAAGACTGTGCTTTGCACAGCGCAAGCTACAAATATTAGATCGGCGTTATTTTTCCAAGACGAATAACCACGTGTACGGTGGAAACTGACTCACTGGATCGCATTTACTCGGGTGTCAAGGCCGATTTTGTAATAACAATTGAAATTATGCCTTAAAAGGCCGCGGCGTAAGTCTGCACTTAGTAAAAGCTTTGTACGTACGGTAAGCATGATTTATTGTATGGAATATTTAGCCGGGTCATCGGATCGCGATTTTGCAAGGTGAGCTGTAGGCTTTGTGTAGAGTTAGAAGGTCGGCACTTACATCTTCAAGGCAATTAGCGAAAATGCGGAAAAAATTGCCATTTTCGGGGAAATTTACACAGCGGAAAAAAAAAGCGAATTTGACATTTTTAAAGCGGGAAAATTGGGCTTGGGCTTTAGCTAGCCTACGGGTGTTTCCCCATCTTTTCCAGGTTCTACTTTTATCTTTATTTAATCAAATATTTTTAATTTTTCTTTTTTTATATTAACAATGTAAAATTGACTTTGTCGACGCAAATTGCGTCGCCACTGACCTTGATAGCCGTTGTTTGTTGACATTCGGTGACGTGACTTGACTGGATGGTTTCGCACAGGGCGCGCATTCTGAATATGTGATTTTCGATCTGTTTTATCTTTGGTGTATCCAAAATTATTCATGTACCAAAAATTTCTAGCGCTAAGTGCGATAAAAATTGTCCGTTACTTCTCTTCTTCTATGATTGTTGATGCGTCTTCTCTCTCTTTGTGGTATGCTTAGCGCAGCGAAAGGGAGACGCATCAATACAATTCTGGAGACGAGAAGTTGCGTCGCCCTCTTGCGGCGACGTCCCTGATTGGCTAATGCTGTTGTTGCTCGTGAGGGCGGGCTTCACTTTACGCGTTGGTCGACGCAGCAGCAGCCGGATGCCACTTTTGTTTCGGAGCTTGTCCAGTCGACACGTATTATTTTTCTGTGCGTTACCGTGACCATTTTATATTTGTTTAGTGACTAGACATTTCATGTTATAGCGGCAGTGCTTGTATCGTTAGGTTGCTGATGTTCAAATAAATGTCTATTATTGTTGTGAATTCAGTTCATTGTCTTTTTGCTCCATTTTATATTGTGTTTTGTGTTATGACAAGGCGGTAAGGTAGCACACGTCCTCTTATTACTCCAAGCAGATTACAAGAGATTACCAGACCAGTCCTCGACTTTCCTCGCTTCCGGTGTCTCCCCGATCAATCAGAACATTATAAATCGATATCAATTTGCTATACACATGCCCGGTACACATGCTCGTTCACCATGTCGGTGACGCAGTTCAAATATAACTGTTATGATGCGTGACCTTAGCATACGTATACGTAAATATACAAAAAACCATGATGATGTGTTGTAATGCACACAAACTGTCGTTATTGAACTATGTATTGATACACGAAAATTTAAACGGGCGCTGCATGATGTGGATGTTTGGATTTTTTCTGGGATTTTTTAAAAAAAAAATTTTATTAATAGTGCTGACCTCGACTATTATAATTATTTTTTTTTTTTTTTTTTTTTTTATTTGGAAGTTGTTGTCTTATTATTACCCCTGTTGACTGATTCCTTTATTGATTCTGTTTCATTTTAAGGGTGATAGTCCTAAGGGAATATTAAATAATACAAACGATTTTCTTAAAGTTTTGGCCTATTATATTTATCGATGTAGTTGACAATTTGCAAAACGGGTGTCACCGACTTTAACATTTTCTAGCTATATTCTGTCAAAAAAATTTGGTTTTTTTAAAAAAAGATGCATTATATTAAAAATTGGTACAGACCTCTGGGCCTATGCCTATAAGGAAACGACAAATATTACCTTCCTATGCATCAAATTCAACAAATTATTATAGTTAAACTTTACTTTTTTTTATTGGGATTTGTTAGAATAGAAATCTAAAACTCTTCAAAATCAGATTTTTGTTAACAATGTAGGTAGCCGAACATACCCTGCAAGTGATATAAGTTCTTGCAATTGTTCCAATTTATAGCACCCGGCTTTTCTACTAAAGTAATTTTGTTCTTGGGAACCGGATAATCAATCCCATTGCTTTGTTTGGCGTTGAACGAAATTTATACTTGTTTTCCCAGAGCTGAACATATAAAGATACCTGCAATGCAAGTGTTAAAAAAAATCGTCTATAAAAACATGCTATTATTGAATGTGTACAATAAATTTGTAACAATGGTGATTTTAAAAAAAATCGGGGCATGTTTTTTATATTGCTATCCCGGTCCAGTCCACACACTCTCTGGGCTTCTCTGCAGCATTGCATATAAAGATTAATGTTATTGTGACCGTCAACCGAAAAATACCATACAAACAAAATGATAGCACCTCGCCATCAGGCACTTGTAAACAATTGGTTGGCGAGGTAAGCTCTACTCTCTTGTAATCTACTTGGAGTAACAAGAGGACGAGTGCTACCTTTAAACCGCCTTGTGTGTTATGTGTATGAGTATCTCAACGTCGGATCCGTATCCCAACCCTTAACTTAAATCATTACAGTATATAGAGAGTAATAGTGTACATACATACCAGTGGTGTTGCCAACGCCGCGGGTTACCCGCACAATTGGGCTACTTTTTACACATGCCTTGCCGCTCCTAAAAAAGGGCTGCCGCGGGTTTCCCCAAAGTGGCTAACTTTTCATAGTCCCAAGGCGTCGTCACCCGGCGCGGCAACAACCCCAACTCGGGCATCCTTTATCCCTCTGTACATCATTTATTTCGAGCTCCGAGAAAGTTTAGTTTAAATTAAAAGGTCCGTAATTGATTAGCTCTTCCTTTCTTCTGGAAAAATGCTTTCCTGCATTCACTACCTGGGGTACTCGCTCGGGTGTGACAACAATAGTACAACTCACTTCAATCCCGTGAACTGAGTGGCTTGTGCTCCTGACACGACGGGGAGTAGGTTCTCACTCAGTATAACAACAAATAATATCGCTATACAAATAGTGACTGTCATGAGGTGGTACATTTGAGAGGGCAATTAAAAACCTTGCTAAGGCTGTTAATTAGGATGTGCTCCTTACAAGTTTACACGACAGGGAGTATGTGCTCACTAGGTATAACAACAATAATGATCCTACGAACAAAAAGTTGACGCGTCACGCGTCATGGGGGCGTCATGGTTACAATGTAAAAGGGTAGTAGGGCTCATTACCGGCTCAATGGGGTGAACGTGTGAGAGGCACTTAACCTTGCTAAGCTGTAGGCGGCTGTGGGGCGTAAGGAGGATATGTAAGTAAAAAGTTTACGGTTGCCGAATATAATAAATGATGGTTCAATATAACTTGCCGCGGGTATTTTCGGACACTTTGGCAAAATATAGATGAGTGTTGTGTTAGTGTTAATAAGGAAGAAATAAAGAAAGAGAACAAAATTTTAAAAAAAATGAAGAAAACAAAAAAACAAAATATACTTTCAAATAAATAATATTAAAAATAAAAAAAAAAAAAAAAATACATAAAAATTAAATAATAAAATAAAAAATAAATAAAAATAGTTAAAAAATCAGACTAAAATAGATAAAGTGGGCAATTCCGGAGTGCGGACGTACATTCAGAAATTTGGGGACCCAGCATTTTAATTGATAGAGGCAATTGGATCTATTAAACTTAATATGAATGGTATTGGACTAATCTAGAAGTATATAAAAATTGACAGTCTTATTCCAATACCATTCTTGGTCAGCAAGATAGGCCACAAAAAATATCCCCGTTGCGGACGTATTCACAGAAAGTGTACGTTGGATGGGTACTGGGTCATCGGTCGCAATCGCTCTGACGGGTGATGGAACAAGGTGGGAAATGGAAACTGATACAGTTTTGTTTGCAAGAGGGACCAAGGGTTAAATAAAAAAGCCAAAAGAAAAAATCACAACCATTCTCTCTAGGTTAAGATTTCTTAATTTTTTACCGTGAGGACCGACATGTTTTGCGTGCGGACGTTCCTGTGAATATTTCCAAGGATTCAAGATGTACGTCCGCAACAACAAACTGAAATGATTTCTGAACAATAAAACACTGGTTGAAAATAAAACAAATCATACACAATATGCAGTTATCAACTTGGAAAACATTGAAAACATATTTGTTTAAAAAAACACAAACAAGATTGATCTATAAATAGGGGGTTTAAAAGGTGGTAAATTTGGGGGAAGTGATCAATGTCCGCAACAAAAAAAGTTCCAACATTTCATTTAATTTAATATTTTCACATTTTGCCATGATTTGATGGAGTTTCCACTCTTTTCAAAACCAAAGGTTAACAATCCTCTGAATGACTTCTGTACATGTTAATGTCTTATCATCCTTTTTGACCTGTTCAAAAAGTCGTACATTGCATCTATCTGTTGCTGGGCGTGTGTAATGGGGGGGCTAATCAAATACACGAAATTAAGCAAAAACTGCATGCCATTTTTCTCTTTCAAGCTAAACTTGTACATAGTACATGTAGGTGGGGAAAGTGTCTATTCTGAAAGGGTATGAACTAAGGATAAATTTAATTTTGTTTTGAGACTCATTCATGGTGTGTCCATAGGTGATTGCTATCCACAGAAAATCAATTCACCAAGTAATTAATTATAACTACTTCAGCTGCCTCTATTTGGATTTATAAAGATGCCCAAAAGGTTACAGGCCCTTATGTATTGAATTATTCAATATCGTCACGAGTTATCATGTACATGTACCACACAGTAATTATAGTGCTGATTGATTATATATCAAAGGGTGATCAATTTAGATTAATTTTAGTTAAACTTTATAGGCAATTTAGTTTATTTCAAATTTTCATACAGGTTTATTTAAACTTTTCTAAATTAACTTCCAAACCTACGCACCGCAATGATCAAGATGGTTAATTTATCATGAGTATTGATTTGAACATTAAAAAATCACATTCTAGTCATAAAGGGTGCTCCAAATGCGTAGTAAATTCATAAATCAAATGTGACAGAAAGTTTTTTTTTATATATTTTATGATTGAATTAAAAAAAAACCCTACATAAAACAAAATTGCAAATAGGCTTTCAGATGAATTCATTAATATACAAGGTGTGTGAAGGTGTTAGCATCTGATGAAGTGAACAGCCAAAGGTCCCATAGCCCCATACTCTATGTACTTCCATACAATGTCTCTTATGATTGAAAATTTTCAAATATACTCATATTTAATGCTAATACAGTTTTCATGATAGCACTTTTAAATATGGTGTTTGCCTGTGTGTGTACAAGGTGTTACTTGTTTTGAATGCAGATTGAAGTTGTAAGATTGATAGTCCTAGTCCTACATATGGGGGTTGAAACGGGCAAATGTCACCATGCCACTGGAATCTGCACCTCTAGCCTCCCTGGCACTCTTAGTTAAAATATTAATTAACATACGACTATTGAAATTTCTTTCACATCTCTATATAAAGTGCATTGTCTTCTTTGAAAATGGACACCAAACTTTAATGATAAAATTGAAGGGAAATGTTAACATGACTTGATGATGGAAAATGTAAAAAACAGGCCAAACTTCATGTACCCCAATATATGACACTGACAGCTAAGCTAATAATCCCAATCTGCCACATACTATCACCGTTATTTTCACAAAAACAGGGTCATTTCCCAAAATATCAAAATGCTGAAAAATTCCAATTTGCATTAATATTTTGTATTCTACACACTTTTGCTGTTGACTTCCCCCACCCCACCAACATAATGTTTCCAGCTGATTAGACCAGGAAACAAAATGTCTTCAACACATGGGATTGAAACCAGCAGCAAATGTTGTGAAACACACACATTTACATCCAACTTAAGACTAACGATCCAGTGGATTTTGCTAAATCAGGAAAATCGAAAAAATCATCAAAAATAGATTTTTGCATCTGTATTAACAAGTACAGGTATCCTAACATACCGTGTTGAAATGAAAAGACCCAGAAGCAACCTAAATAAAGACAGAATCGGAAATGTTAGTCATTACCGTCGTTCGGACACTTACTTACAACACGTAATGAATGGGGAATAGTATCATAGAACACTGCATTTGTTGGGACGTACATTAGTTGTAGTCACGCAAGGTATAGCTCAAATTGAGGAGGTGGTGATGTAGACGTTTATTTAATGCTTTTATATGGCCCACGTTAGGGTAAACAGAAAGATGAGTGATATTAATGTTAACATGACAGTTAGTTTTTAACCTAAAAAAATACATATTTTTTGTTGCGGACGGTAAATTTAAGGAGATACACAGTAAATATGCAGTTAAAAAAAATCACAGCTTGAAAATATTATTCTACTTGGATTTGGATCAAAGCATTTTTAAATGCAATGACTTTAAAAAGAATCCTTACTAAATTGTCATACAATTTTGAGTTCCTATACAGGGTGAAGAAAAAAATTCAAATTTTATCCTGCAGAAATGTGCATTTTGACAACCTCTGTCGGTAGAGCCTTAAATCTGACAAAAATGATATTGGTAAACGTTCCATATATTCCCTGAAACTACACACGTACTACTTTATGACACAAAACTTACAAAATATAACGATTTTCAACTTTGACCAAAATTTTGGTTGACCTAATTACGGACGTGCCAAAGGAAACTTCTACGTGATGAAAGTTTTTTAATGGGGGTCACTCGCCTTCCGTTAGAAGCACTTTTCCTGTATACAATAACCGTAGAGTTTTGCAATGAGTGTAAAATGAATTAGGCATCCGAAGCAAAAAGGTTTCGCAAATATTCGCCGTTTTTCGGAGCTAATAAACATTGTTTAATAATCCTCGCTCGTAAACAAGGCCACACCCATACCCCAGAAGGTCTTTTATCATAATAGATGCATAACCAAATCATAATTGATTAATTCTGAGATACAAAATTCAGGGGAAAATCCTTCCACATATAATGTATAGTTCCACAACAGTGACGAAAGCCAGCGGCAGTACTAGCACCATTACTCAACATGTGAAAGCAAATTGTAGATGTATATTTTGTTTATTTCTAAGCCTTTTTGCAAATCACTGTTGCTTATTTATATTATAAGGACGTTTTACGGTTAGCAACAAATTGGGTGAGTATTTTATACTGAGGTGTGTGTGAATCAGTATATTTGCTGCTACAGTTTTAAGTACACTCTTCTGCAAACCTAATAGAGCGGTCCATAACGGACAACGTCATTCCGTTTAAAGAATGAGTCGGATTTGCTCGTCTATTTAGGGTTGCATTGACGAACTAGACTAACTGGCATTTTTTGTAAATAAATAGCGCCCTCACATGCGCAAAGCGACAGGTGAATGAAAAATTGGGCTTACTTTTGGCCATTTGCGGCCTTGGCGCGCCCTTGCCGCGGGTTAGGCCAAAATTTTTTGTTGGCAAACACTGTACATTACCAAATAATTCAGTCCCTGGCCAGGCGTGTCAGTCATTCGACTCAGTAATTGTCAACAACCACCCCCCCCATGCACACACTGATGACACCCACTAGCATTATCAGGCCCATGCCCAGTAAACATGATGGAAACAGCAAGTGGTACACTATTAGTCTCATGGCATATTGGTAAGTGGCGATCCGCACTACCTGCATCTCAGAGGTACACTGTTGATCCAACCACGTGCCATACGATCGAGCTAAACCACGCTCCCAGGTATGCAGGTCAGCCAAAGTCAGTTCCATGATTGTTGGAATGGAGCTCTGGGCGTGGCATGTAAACTGAGGACAAAGTGCGATTTTTTACATTTTCGGGCAATTAGCAGAATTGTTCAAAAGGTATTTATGCATTTTAGGAATGGTTTTCCTTCATAATGCATTGTAATATTTTAAAGATCAAGATCTTCAAGGTTGCAAAATCAACAGACAAACGAGGTTCATATCACAGTGATCATGTGTGTGTGGGATGACAGAATTTTGTAATGTATCTGTTAATGTAGCAGACGACCTACCAGAGCAGGCCTACTCAGCTACAGTGAGTTCATGGTTTAGGCCTGTAATTAAGCAGTTTAAATAGATATTGCTTACAATGGGTTTTATGGTTGTGATTCAGGTGTAGGAGTCGGGGGTGGGAGGTGGGTAGTGGTACTATTCATGGTGGGGAAGGGATTTTCAGTATCATGCGGGGTGGATGGGGTGGGCGGAGGCTGAGGGTGGGGCCTATGGGATGATGATTTTGTGAATCATCA